>JAODVQ020382828.1:0-11275 GCA_025400075.2 Phenganax stokvisi | reverse complement strand
GCTGGCTGAGTTTCAAATGCTCTTGAAGAAAGTACGTTGAATTTTAAACAGTTCAATCTCAACCATTGACGTCGAGTTGTTTCAAAAAATTGCGATAAATTTGGAGTTGAATGCCGGAGATACGCTGTAAATCATGACTGAAACGACTATAGTAACATTGTAAGGCAGCATTGTGTTCACCAGGGCAAAAATTGCACCTACTGCAGTTTGATAGGAGCAAGGTTGATGCTACTGAAATCGGAACATTGATTTTTTGCCAGTAAACTATTGATTCTATCATTCCGCACCCTTTCAGGGGACTATTAATATAACTCCATGTTGTAGTATATCTTTATAATTGGTTGCAGTTGACATCATAGATGAAGGTACCGCTCATGTTGATTGACGTCAGAAAAGTAACAAGAGCACATTTTTGTTTCTAATCAGATATATATTGATCTTGAAACTATTGAGTACAACGGAGAGATTATACACGATAATCATTTTGCGGTATTTTATCATCAAGATCCATGCACAAAAATGTGGGTGGTCACCTTTGTAACAGCTATTATTGTAGTGGTGGTGATCAACTGAATTTGTTGCTGTATAGTACTAGTAATAATAATAGTAAGGAATCAAATTAAACCACCAACAATAACTATATAGTCTAAGATATGACGTTTGATGGTACGTTTACTCTGATACAAATAGTACCACAAGTGCACCGTTATGGTGCAATTTTCGTCACGTAATATAACAATTAGATGCATGCAAACAAGACCTTATTAGCAGTTGTAGGATGTAATCACGGATGAGCGCTAAGCCCGTTTTCCACTGAACGGAAGTTTGCCTGCGCAAAATAAATCTAGCAACGTAACTGGTTCGCTTCAAGGGTGAAATACAATTGCTAGCAATCAGCTTGGTAGATTTATTTTCCGCACGGAAAATTCTGTCTTGTGGAAAACAGGCTATAATGATGTGCTGTGATGTCCTAAACACTTGACGTGATTTTCAAACATGTCATTCATTGGCTATATTCTCCGATCCATTGACAGCAATCTTGGTAATCGTTTTCTACTTGGCATAGATTTCGACAATAGATTGGAGGCATGGCTAAGCAAAGAAATGTTATGACGTATGCGAACCAAACTAGCTTAATAAAAAGCGAAAGTTTTCTGTCTCTAAAAAATAAAATGAAACCACACATAAGATCTAGAATAGAAAGACTGGTTCTCGTCTGTCATAACGCTCCGAACTGTTACTATTTTACTGTTTTCGACCACAAGTAGAGCAGTGGAACTGAGTATCCTCTCAGCCTGAGCGGTGTTACTTCAGAAATTGAAAATGTTTTATCAGATCAACGTTTTGAATAGATTTCAATGATCGACCATCTCCATTATTTTGTACTTTCTAGAATACTGATTGGCAACCGTGTAATGGACAAATCCGACCCGTTTTAGACTATAAATTTCGATCAAGGCTAAGAATAATAAATTCATCTATGCAGCTAGAAAGAGTATACTAGATGTAGTAAACTTGCAAAGTTTTGTGGCGAAGGGTCGTAAAATGCGAGAATGATAGCCCAGCGAAGCTTGCAAATTTATATATTTTTCTACTACGTGCGGAAATTACTACCAGTTTTGAGCCAAAAATGACTCGAAACCATGGTAGAATTTTGTGGAATAAAAAAATTCCTTCGCTAAATCTATTGTATGATGTTTTATATGGTTGTCATAAAGCTAAAAAAATTTAATCAGAACAAAATCCTACATTTATTTTATCGGATTTTGCAAAATGTTGTATGTTGCTTGAACAGATGCAGAGCTGGTTGTGATGAGAAATTTAATAAAAACTGAAACACAGTGAACATAAGTTATCCACAGGTACTGTAAATACATCCCTCTTGTTTGCCAATGCAAGTCTAATGTATGCAAGTCTAATGTATGCTTACATATTTATTTCATCTTTGACTTTGCATGGTACGAAAAACTACGCACAATTCATTGCCATCGTATGTCTACTCAGTCGCCCTAAAGGCGAATTTCCACTCAGCGCAAAATGGCGCGCGATCGACGTTTTGCGACACTTTCTTTTGAATTTTCAGCTGTCAAGCGGAACGCATCACAGAACGCATCTTATTGGATGTGCTTCGAGGGACACATTTCAAAAGAAAGCGACTACAAAATGTCGATCGCGCGAAATTTTGTGCTGACTGGAATTCGCTTTAGGCCTGCTTTCCACTAGCGTCTTTTTTCGCGCGAAGCGACTTATTTTCTTTGTCTGATGAGCTTTCAGCTGAAACTAATTAGTTTCAATGCAAGAAGTCGCTTCACGTGACTAGTCTACACCTATTTGATGGAAATTTGCTTCAGCCGCGTAAAGTCGCCCAAAATCACAGCGACTCAAGGCGACTTTTTAATCCGGAGTGGGTTAAAAGTCGTCATGAATCGACCCAATCTAAAAGCCAGGTAATAGTTTCATCCCTTTGACTGAGAGAACGTCTGTTACAGCTGTAGCTACAACGTTTGTTGTAGCTACAGAAAGTTTGAATTGCTCTGACGACCTGAGAAACAGTGACATGGCAATACAGAAAAGCTTGTTACAAGCTGCAGACACATGGTATCATTTTCTTGTTCGTGAATACTTTGGGTCATTTTCGGTTCGAGTTTAAGACAAGATAGCAAAATAATATCGATATTTGCGCCGTCTTCATTTTTTCGTTTGCAATCGTCATTACTCAAAGCAACAGTGAAAAATGGAGCTGGTCTTTTTTTTAAGGTGATTGGGGTGAGAAGTTTTGACTCAGTAATGTAGCCCAACATATATTTTGTAGTTATAATAACAACGCGGAGAAATCAAAGTTGCAGTTCATTAGTTGTTAGTTCTCTTCCAGAATGAAAACTTAGCCAATCTACACCCTCAGCGGCACTCAACATAGTAGTCGAGCACTGTCTTCCTTTCATCATTCCACTGATATCAAGTCCAGTGCATCAGTCCCATTCCTCCCTCCCGCTCGATGATTTGACGTTCTTGCGCGAGTCCAGTGAATGGCCTAAATCAGGGTTGCCAGTTTGGCTTTTTTGACGCCAAATTTCTCGATTTTGGCTTCTTTTTCAAGCATTTGGCTTGGTAAAATTGCGTTTGGCTTTTTTTAAATTTTGGCTTGTTTGGCTTTTTTTGATTTTATAAAGTATGAACTTTGATTTTGGAATTCAATCTATCAGTTCACTAAAAAATGCTCAAGTCCAGTTTTCTTTGAGGATCACAATTAGCCATGCTGAAAAAAAATTGTTAATTACTTTCACTCATGTCGTCACCGATGTCCAATCAAATTTTAACCAATCATAACCGTGAGATTCTGATCCAGTAAATGCAGTGTATAATAAGGAAAATTGCGTAAGCAAGCAAGCTGGTTCATGAATGAGGATGAACTTCTTTATTGAACTTTAGAATCATATATAATTTTTTGCTTTTCACATGTAAATGTTATGATACTAGTTCTTAGCGTACTCCAGTCTGTTAAAAATAACTACAACTATAATTTATATGCAAGTTGCACAAGACTCGGCCCAGTCTTAACCGCGGACTCTTAATGTTTGGCTTTTTTTGGCTTCTTTTTTATCACTAACCCTGACCATGACCAGAATTCTGTTCCGTGTGAAATGGTTGTGCGGACGAATTTCGATCGGGTCCCCGACGCGAACTCGTCCGGTTTCGTGTGGACATTGTCCATTAAACCTAGGTGGAAAGCAAGTCGAGTAGTAAGCTATAACTTTTTTAGCTTTTAAATATTCTTAGAAGAAAATCGAGCATGGAGGAAAGTAGAGGGGGAACGTGTATGAATCATGAAGAAATTTAAAGTTTATGCCTGCTGCTGCTTCCACCTAAGGGCGATACATTAAAGTTTTATAAAAAAATTAAATAATTCGGGGCGAAAATCAAACAAAAGTTGTTTGCGTGTAGCATAGCAAGTCCCACACGATTTATTGGCATTTAGCAATATATAGCAATATAGCCATAGCATAGCCAGAATTTCGCATCAAAATGTGCGGTCGTCGCTTCGACAGCGTGTTGGCCGTTTGGTTTTAGCGTGGGTCTCCCTATTCATTATTTATGACAATAAAGTTGATAAAAGTAATAATTACGCCTCTGCAAACTGTCTGTACAATATTATTATATTTAAGTTTTCTAGTACGTCACGATAATTTATTACTGTTCTCTTCCGGCTCTGCTTGAGAAGGAACGTTTGATTGATTTTGACTGGAAAGCGATCAGTGGCGTGATCAGGGACTCCATCATCCACTACATCCTGTTCACAACTTCACAACATAATCCAATTTTTGTACTTTTAATGGTTCTTTGCAGTGGCCAGCAGTGTTTGTACATAGAGAAGATGAATGCATAGCGCACAAAAATTTTATAAATAGGTCTATAAATAGTAAAATAATAATATTAACTATATTTGGGTTATGTTACTGTAAATTCCGATAACGCATTGAAATACTGATCTATAATTAGGAAAAACTATGAGATGAAGCATTTTTTGTGTACTCGATTCTGCAGCTTTTATTTTATCTTTGGGTGACTTTTCTGTCTAAAGAAATAATTAGATTTGAAAGCGAAACAACGTTCTAATAGCGAACGCATAAAATTTTATATTAGTGTGAAATTCCCAGAAGGGTCGTATATTTTTTAAATTGAAATCCCGATATTAGTTTTTACGGGGTTACATTGTTTACGAAAGTTGTATTTATATGTTCTGTGGCTAAAAAGAAACTTTCGGTTATGTAAGCTTTAATATGCCTGCCGATAATCTGTTTCGAGGCACCTGTCAGGCTATTTTTGTTCCGCCAAATCAACGCATGTCAAGAATGCGCCTGTTTACACAGGACATAAGTGCTGATAAACATCATGAATCTTCAATCGTACAACTAACTTTATAGTTCAGAATGCGGGAATCGTTTACGACGTACAGCGTTCGGGTTTTTCAATTCACCATATCACTTCTTCGCAAGTAATTGTTGGAGGGTTGCATTCTAGTTAGCATTGTTTTGACGCCATCATTGAACCATTTGACGCAATCAGACAACATAAAACAACAACAAAGACGTCTTCCGAAGTTGCCACGGGAAGTCCCGACTATCGAAACAAACAGAGATCTTGATGGGGGAGCGAGAGAGTGACTAGCTGAACTATTCTAACGAGTAAAGAGACAAGATTTTGCCGGATTTGAATAGAAGATCCGCTGTTAGACAATAAACGTACATTGTTACGTTAAACTAAGAGCTGTGACTACTTTGAATGTATGCCTCTGGTGGTCAACAGAACAGCAGAATGATTTAATAGACAGTTTTGGCCAACGTTCGGTGCTCGATTGTCGCCCGACTGGCTCGTAAATTGTTCAATTTTCCTATCTTTTGCACCTTGGTTTCATCGTAATGGCCCAATTGAGAAGATACCCTGATGTAATGCCTCCTTACCTAAGCAGCCATAACATGAGTGGGTAAGCAGAAATTGGATAACATTTAATATTTCAAGTCATCTCATGCACAAGTATAATAAATTTCACTGTCTTTTGTCTCCCATTTGTCTCCCATCGTTTAGCATTAGAAAGAGTACGTTGTTTAAAGAGTACATTATCTAAGGCAAAAGGAGTATTTAGCCTATATTTGTGGGTATTTTGGCGTTTTAAACGTGTTTATGTGTGCGCGAATGTGTTGAGCTTCGAAGACATATTCTCCCCTCCATATAAACGCCCCCGTCTTTGTTCGTACTAGCGACTTACAGTTCTTTTATTTACCGTCAAGTGTATTGTAAAATATTTCATAGTGTACTTGTTTCTTCTTGTATTCCATCAGTCTTTTGCGCAATGTTGCATTTATTAAAATTGCCCAGTTTCATATTTCGACTTTGGCCCTTTGTATGAAATAGATAAGGTAGCCAACGGTGACTTTACCGTACGTAAAACTTATGAAATCTTTGGTAAATTTTTCAATTTCCTGTGTGTATGATTGTTATTATTGAGGTTTCTCTACTATAGGTATTAGATATTTGTAAAAAATTTCTGTTCTAGTGTTTCTCTTGATTCGACAAAGCTTTTATGCTCCTTTGCATTTCAAATAATTTCAGGCGTTTAGGACCTGCCATAACAAAATAAACGCTCCAGTTTGATTCGTTATGAGGAGGTCCAGAATAAAATCACATTTCGTTGGTTTTTCATAAATGTCTTTCGGAACGTATTAATATCGAATTCTAAATAGAATAGACTCCAAATTTACGATCTTTAAACGAAGAATTCGATCGTGCGTTTTGTGATGTTTTGCGGTCATATCGAGCTCGTTTGATAACCCGCTCTTACTTTAACTGTACATACGTGTATATTTCTAAATCACGAGTGGAGAGTAAGTAGAACTTCTCTGGATTTTATTAGTAGAATGTAAAAGTTGCGTTTGCACTGTATTTGATGGCAAAACTTTAATTCCAAATTGGTTTAGGTTTGGTAAATAAAATCTAAGACCAATATTGCATTTAAACAGCTAAACATCAACCGATTTAAGCAACAGGGCAAAATGTGTTTGAATAATTGAATGGACAATATAACATCAATTAATCAGTTCAAGGCTTACACTAGCATACCGACTGTCGAACGTTGGTTTTCCTATTAGAATAGGTTAGCTCCTTGTTTATCAACAAATTAAATGAGCGTCGCTTTGTTGTACTCGGTACAGACTCTTGCTCTCATTCAATCGTTCCTTTTATGACACGAATTGTCTGTTTAAAGTTAATGTAAATAACAGCGGGCAGTGTGTTACGTATAATAAAATATGACAGATATTTAGACCCGTGAATTAACCCAACTCTCAGCCGTTAGTTCAGTCATGTACATAATATGAGATATGCCCATCGAACTGTTACCAGAAAATAAACTTCTGTCTAATGAAAAAATTACAATAGAACTTTCATTTTAGTCCATCAAATTCAATGCTGCCAGTGATTTTGACTGAATGCTTGTTCTCGCCAACTGTTCAATTTATTATGGAGCATTAAAATAGCTTTATGATGTGTAATTACATACAAACAATCAATTTATGAAGTGTTTCCCTTTCAGATAGTAAGATTTAGCAAGATGTAATAATAATATATAATACCTGTGTAGGCATTAGTGTCACCATGCATACCAGGCTGTTCCAGTCAGTGGACTCACTTTAATCAAGTTGCAACTATATGAAAACCTACATATTAACATTTTTAAAAATACAATATTTACAAATAGTGCAGCATCACTGTCCTATTGTCAGTAAGTGCAGTAATTACTTGCACGAATATATACCATGCTTCTGTAATTACTTGATGTGTGAAGCTTTTACCATGTTAGTCTTTTTCACATGGAAATGCTTAAAAGTCACAGATAGTCATTGGGTGGTTTAATTATAAAGTGACATACACCTTTTGTCACAAAGAATGTAAAACAACCAAAACAAGAACAGGCCCATTATAACCATAACTGAGTTAATTAGTTCCTCCAACAGCAATGAATAGTTACCAGGTCCAACTTATACCTCTAGCTATGCTTAGTTTAAGTAATACTGATTAATTGCATGAAGTACCGTTTTGTGTATAATCAATTTAGTCACACAGGTGAAAATTAGATAGTTGTATAAATTTGATGTTTGTTTATCACAGTGAGGTATAAAATGTTTATAGTTTACAATCTTAACATGGAATTGTTGGAATTCATAGCTCTTCTAAAACTATAAATACCACACTACTAATAAAAACTGAACATCAGCATTTTCAATTGTTTGATGGTAAATGCTTCTTTCTTAGTATATTCAGTTATTTTATTGTAAATTGTATCCTTTAGCTAGTGTTTGATCTTCCTGTTTGGCATGCATTCTGTTTCAGAACTTGTGTTGAAACTCATATCAATTATATCTATGTGCTTGCATGTTTTGCACTAGCTTTCACTGTTGTGGATGTACTTTTGAGAAAGTTTACAGTTTGCTGGTGCCCAGAAGTCATCACCTGTAGGAGCTTTAATAGTGTAAGCGAATCTTGTCATAGTCTTTGTCTTTATATCCTGTGGTGTACTGTGTTGAAGGGACTTTAGAAGGGACTGAAGTTCTGTTGCCTCTTCTTTGATTTCTTAAATGATAAAATCCCACAAACTCTGTAGCAATTGCATTGGGTACAATTGCACTCCATTCCATTGTGCTTTGTGGTTCAAGTAATAATTGCATCCTGAGAATCATTAACAAATGTGTAGAAGATATATATGTGACTCCTTCAAAGGTGAGAAAATGCTTCGTTGTTTTTGACCATGCTCTTTTGAACTTGAAGGTTAGAGTTCAACGTGACAAGCCAGGCACTACCATGAACACATCCTCAAACCACGCCCACCTTGTCGTTTACATGGAGCAGCACCGTGATCTAAACAATGCATTTTGCCCGTTTTTATATATTTAGAGTTACATTATTATTAATTTCAGAAATGGTGCCGGTAATCAACTTGCAGTATGAGTAATTTATTGGATAACTTATGAAAAATAGAAAGAAGCTTTCGTGCATGCCGTCTCTTGTCCAAGTCATGTCCTTGCCATTTTCTCCATGATCAATGGTGAAAATATTTTTTGTAAGAGAGTAATGCTGTATTTTGCACTTAGATGCAACTTATTTTAAACTGTATTGAAAGTTTCGCAAAACGGAAAAAATTGCTTCCTTCATGATTGATGTTTTCAAGATACTTTATTACGTTCTTTCTTGGAGTTCGAAAGTTTAACTGTCATTGCTTCAAGTAGAACTTGAAAGAATGGATAAGCTTAATGAACATGCTCAGGTGCATGCATGTATATGCTTGGTGGAGTAAGCTTTGCATGCATTTTTATTGCTAAACCACACGGTTGATCTGAGCTATTCATGAGGTATCTATATACATTTTCTGTCTCTTACTAATATCATTTGTTCATTCTCGCCGCTTAATTTCTTAAAACTCTAATCAATGCGAGAATTTGCACGATTCTTTTGCGTACAGTGTATACATCGGACCATATTTTGCTTATGCAGGCGGAGCCATTTAAAAATTGGGTTGTGTTGGGTAACATTTCCATTTATAATTTTAAGGTTCAACAGTGCAGTTCAACTGTAATAGTGCACACGGTTGGCCACTACAACTGGTTTTTGTGCTTGTGACGTTTGAATAAAAGATGTGTTGGGTTAGACCTGCAAGGTGTTTGTGCGTTCAACTTCAATTTGCAATTGCATTCGGCATGCATATACATAGATGAATGTATGTAGTAGATTTACAGTATTACAGAACATTTGTTGTCAAGTAAGATGATGCATGTCATGTATTTTTATGAGGGGAGGATATTACGTAGAAAAGCTCGCGACGGAAGATTAAATTCCTGAAATTCTAAAAGTATAATCTCTACAAGTCGTTTAGTACTCAGGAAGTACGTAGCTAAGCCACTCTTCTCGATTGTTTATACAGCCCAGAACGGAATATTTGCCAAGAACATAGAAGTGTTCTTTTCGTTGCTTTTTTAGATATACTACAGCAGTCAGAATCTTAATGAAGGCAGACAGTTTGTTCAATTTGATCATAATTTCAGTTTTTTACCACTGCGCAAGGCCACGATAGTACAGAGCATAGTTTCTTTTGCTGAATAATAATTTTCTGATAATTTGTTATCAATCATCCAATGTAATTAATTATAGTGTTTTGAAAAACGAATTAATGGTAATGTGATGCCGAGAGACTATTGTATATGATGCGATGTCAGTTTATTTGTTATTCATCTCAATTCAGGGTTACTTAGAAACTGTTTATTTTTTCTGTCTTTATGGACAAAGGCATGTTTTTTTATTACCTAAGATGTTTATAGATATTCTGCCCACACAAAACTTGCATGGTTTCCAATTGACTATATGTGGCCAAACATGTCAGCTAGTGTCAGAATATATTTTCTACAACTCTTTGTCGCCTGATCAAGTATTTCTGTACCATTCGAATACCTGCGTGTACCATTAGAATGGCATCAAATAACCCATGAGTATTTTGTCTATATATGTAAACGGTAAATAAATAAATGTCAGGCAACTAAGTAGGTGTTGTTTTCCCAGCCTTGAGCATTGCCGCCTTGGCTACAACTGAGTTTTGAAAGCTTCGAAGGCCGATAGTTAATTTAATGATTATACACATCATGACGTAATTAACCTTTCCGCAATACTCCGTCTCGAAGCAAAATCCTGCATGTTATCACGATGAAATGAAACCCGAGCCATCAATTACCTAATTCATTTGGCACCCTATATTTAGCAGAATAACTACAATTAGTTCCTAGTGTACCCAAAATAAACTCCCCCATACGACTGTTTATACACAAGAAATTATCAGGTTATTTTAAAGTATGCTATTTGATCATGGCTGACACAGAGTCCAGTGAAGAAGTTGAAGTGCACGTTTTCGTAAAATTATATTAGTGGTTGGCCTGTTACAGAAGCGAAGAAATATAGTGTATTTTAACGACAGGAATGATAAATTAACATTATAGAGTTTGCTTTACCAAACCTGTCAATAAAAGATAAAAACGACTTTTCTTTTCTTCTTGACAATCAAGTTTGTTTGTACTCGTATGTGAAGTAAAATAGTTATGAAATTGAAGCTCATGTTATTGTAATGAGTCAAGTAAGTTATAAGTGTTCACCTTTTTTCATCAGGCAAAATAATCTTTATAACCAGACGTCGCCATGCAAGCTGGCTTCAAAGATGGCGTATCAATAACGAGTAATTCCTCTTTAAAATGTACTTTGTGCAATTATTTAGGAGCTCAGAACATGTTGATCCGCGTGAGAAGGCGAAAATAGCACGCGTGCACACTTCCGATGTGGAACCAAACAAGGTTTGTTCCTACTCTCACTGAGTTATATTCGCAGTTACACAACTGTGAAAATAATGGTTAATGCTAACAGCTGAGGGAGGATAATCCTGTTATATTGTTTACATTGTCTTGCTCTGTCAAGAGTTGTCTACGAATGTATATTGCGGGTGCATATTTATCTCGAGCACTCACGAACCGTCTGAATTTTATTTCAAATATTTTAATGAACTCTGCATAAAATAGTTTATCAGTTATGAGCCAAAAAAGATGTCTTTTGTACATGTGGAACTCTAATGCTACACAAGTTATTCGTTTACATTTTTAACTCTGCTGAACCTGAAAGTTGTGTCAATTTCTGCTTTGAAAGTATTTTATGGAGTGTGAATGCTACACACACACACACACACACATATATA
>JAODVQ020382726.1:0-11276 GCA_025400075.2 Phenganax stokvisi | reverse complement strand
CGAATCATGGACTTGAGTTCCTTCGTCATCCAGGGTCGATCATTCTGATGGATTTTGATTGTTCTCTCTGGGAGGTAAATGTCAATTGCTTCTTTTAATTCTGAAAGGAAAATTACAAATTTATGCTCACAGGAGGGTTTATCCATTACAGAGGCCCAATCTTTCGTTGTCATCCAGCGGCCAAATGCACGCCAATTACTGTCTCTCATGTCTCTTATTTTAGCTTTCTTTGTCCCCCTACCTATTATTGCTACTCGGGCTCGTAACGTACAACACGCAATCAAAACATTATTTCTACGTATGCAGCTATACACTTGCTAAATCTCTGTTATAAAACTAAAGTATGTTATGTTATGTGTTTTGATAGTATCAAATGATAAAACGAAAATCACGGCAATCAGCCCTGAGTTGTACTTGTATTCTGTAGCAATCGTATTGTTGTCATGAATAATGCCGTCATCTGCTAATGTACAGCTACATTTGCCGTTGAAAGTCGCAAATTCTTGTCGGGACTTCCCATTCTAAATACTATTTTACGCATTCAGCACGAAAACAAATGTCAGAGCGATACACCGAACATAGCAGTTAGAACGTCGCAACAAAAGTTAACTGGTATTAAATTCGAGACAATTGCCCGGCGATGTAGACTTGCATTAATTGCCCCAAAGAACGGCTATTGTTAGGAAATTCGGCACTGAGTAGATGAAGCAAAAATATGCGACTGAATTCAAATAAATTCAAGGTAGTCAGCGATGAATTTTGTATTTAGTGTAAGCTATAAAGGCCTGGCAAATACACCGGACGCGATTCAGCAACGCGACGCGATTTTTCATATTTCGAAAACGAATAAATGTATCCATGGAGAAAAATTTTGGAAGATATTTAAACTAAAGAACTACAAATATTTCATCACTTTTGAAAATCTGGAAAATCTCAGCTAGAATCAAAGTTTGCAGTCAGTGAAAGTCGAAAAATCGCGTCGCTTTGCCGAAACGCATCCGGTGCGTGTGGCCCTAGCTTAGTGAGTGCCATGGAATGTGAAACAAAATACAAATCAACGAATAAAGTTGCTGCATTCAGATTTAAATTTAGACAAGGTAGTAGCCAGACGTAGCTTAGTATGAAGTGAGTTCCATAATACCACTCCACTATAGCTAAAACTATTTTTTAGATAGTTGGTTCGTGGTTGCGGCAGTGCCAGTTTGCCACTGGTGTTTCTCAAAGTGTAATTAGCGACGCTACTGCGATCAACAAACATCTGTGCCAAATAATTTGGTGCTAGACCGTTCAGAGATTTGTAGACCAAAGTAGCCTTGGCAAGTCTACGTTGAGATTCAAGATTTTTCCATCCTCTCGAAAAAGACAATCGACTTCTGCATCATATTTCGCTAAGGTCAGCACTCTGGCAGCACAATTTTGAAGTTTTTGTATTTTATCTGCCAGTGTACTACCGCAGCTGTCCCGGACCACAGAACAATAGTCAAAGTAGGATTGAACTAGACAATTGTAAATAAGTTGCAAAGTAGAGAAGTCAACAAAACGTCTAATTCGCTTTATGGCACCTATACCGGAGGCACCTTTCTACATAGTTTTTCAATATGAACATTCCAGGACAAATTCTCATCAATATGTTCACCACGTGACTTTGTATGAGAAACTTGCTTTACTGGAATGTCATTAATTGCTAACAAAGGCATATAGTTAAAAGTGTTAATTCTTTGGCGACAGCCGATTAGCATAAATTCCGTTTTAGTCTGGTTCAAGGTAAGTCTCTGTGATAACCATTCACTGACATTAGCAAGATCTCCATTTAAGTTGTGATTTATGTCATATATATTGTTACTTGCACAAGTCAAGTGACTGTCATCTGCAAATAAGCGAGCTCGAGAGTGCGTTAGACAACTAAGAAGGTCATTTGTGTAAATTAGAAATAGAAGCGGACCTAGTATGGTTCCCTGGGTAATGCTGCACCGAACTGGACAACTAATGTGCCCTTGGCCCCTTCAAAATGACAAAAGAGACACACACGTCGAAAATATTACGTTACTTACAACCATGAAGTTGCTCGTCTTAGCAGAAAGGCGAATTTATTTCTTTAAGACTTAAAACGAATAGACGATTTCATCAAATGGTACATTATTTTATACACACTATACTCTTTTATAATTAATATTATAGAGTACACACTACACAAGTGTTTACAGGACCAAAAGAATCTTCTCAGTTCGGCAGACGATTATATAAAAACTTTTAAAAAATTGTTTGCTGACAAAATCCTATGCTGGTAATTCAATTGAAATTAATAGTAAAGTTGAAAAACCAGTGTTGATGACACACTTACATGTTAAACTATCGATTCGCTTTCTAAGATCATTGTTCTCACCATCTTGCAAACAAAAGTATTCCTATTCAACACTATACTAAATTCTGGAATTTTCCAAAATCCTGGTGTGAAAGTCTCATCTCTCCTATCTTCAAATCAGGAAATAAATCAGACACAAATAAGTATCGCGGAATATGCGTGTCCAGTGCATTGGGAAAACTCTTTTGTTCTATCCTTAATAACAGACTGTTAAACTTTTTAAATCATAGGAAACTTTTACACCCATCTCAAATTGAATGTCTGCCAGGCAACAGAACAGCCGATCATATTCTTACTTCAAAAACTCTACACGATAAATACGTTAACCAACGCAATGAGAAAATCTATGCATGCTTTGTTGACTTTAAAAAAGCATATGACTCTGTCTGGCACAGAGGTCTTTATTCGAAGCTATTAGAGAATGGAATCGGAGGGTGCTTCTACGACTTGATAAAGGAGTTATATTCTAACACTCGTTGTGCAGTGAAAGTATCAAACCGTAGGACCCCTTTCTTTTCCTACAATCGAGGGGTTCGCCAAGGTTGTGTTTTAAGCCCCTTACTATTCAAGTTATACATTAATGTTCTCCCTAGTATATTTGAGAGGGTGAACTCAGACTCGTTTCTACTACCTAGCGGAACGAGACTGAGTAGCCTTCTGTACGCTGATGATCTTGTCATTCTATCAAGATCGAAATCAGGTCTCCAAAACTGCCTAGATTCTCTCAATGAATGGAGCAAAAAATGGCTAATGAATATCAATTTGAAAAAAACCAAAATTATGACCTTACAAAAACATCTCTAAACTGCAAAAACTTGACTTTTTCTTGGGAGATAAACACATTGAAATCACAAATGACTACAATTACCTCGGCTTAAAATTAACTCCAAACACTAAATTTTCAGCCGCAACTCAACAACTAAGCGAAAAAGCTCTGCATGCCTTATTCAAAATTTGAAAACATCTCGATCTCCACAAACTTACTCCGAAAACTGCGATGAGAATCTTTGATGGCATAGTCTCACCCATGTTACTCGGAGGTTTGGGGTACCTATGCCAACAATGATTTTACTCAATGGGACAAGTCCCCTACCGAAAAAATTCACCTAAAATTTTGTTAAATATATTTGGGTGTAAATAGAAAAGCAAGCAATATTGCTAGTAGGGGAGAATTAGGCAAGTTCCCCCGTGTTGATTCCCATATTCAAAAGACTATTCTTGTATATCAAACACATCAACCCACTACCTGATTCAAGTATAGCAAAACAAAGCTTTTACATTTCCAAAAAACTATACATGAACGGTAAGGACTCATTCTATTCTAAAGCCGCTAATATTATAAAAACCTTTTATCCTAATATTGAAGAAACAATAGACATCGAAAATTATATCCAAGATGCGAACATACACGACCTCATAAAAACTATTAAAAATAACTATACGTCATTCTGGAAAAATCAAATTGATTTATCTGGAAAGGTACAGGTTTCAAACGGCTGGTTGATAATATTGGTTAGCATAGTTAGAATGTTTGGCTAACAATCTTTGCAAATTTCTAGGCTGTCAGCACCTGGAGATTTATTTCCAGGCATTTTCAAATTGCACATCTCAAGAGCTTCTGTTGTTACAAGTTCAAATGAATACTGTAAGTCATTCAAGAGTCTCTTTCCGACTCTGTTGCGCTATCCGTCCCACAACTGTCCTCCTCATTGTCTTTTAAGGCACTTCTGCTCACAAATAACGGTCTGATTTGTGGATCAGACAAGAATTTCTTCATGCACTTGAAATATTCGGCATTATTGCAAGCTTTTCGCAGCTCATAAGTGTTCGAATCGCTCGCTTCACCGTCCAAAATTGCTGGTTAATTGTTTGAATAATAAACAAACAAGTTTACTAGACAAACCAACAGAAAACACAACCGGATTACCCAAACCTATCAAACCAACAAAATACATAAAACCTAAACAAAAACCAACACCAAAACCTAGAACTTTTATGAGAAAAAAATTTAATGAATTTTATGATTGGTAAGTTGATCATGTTCCTGAGAAAATAAAAACTAAACCATCAAATAGTTACAACAAAATGAAGAGTCAAATTTTGAAACTATACAACAAAAATACTCCACCACAAGTCAAACTTGAAAAAGAAGCTTTACAAGGAAGATTAGAAACTTACACAATTAAAGGAGAACCTGGCTATGATCCAGAATCTTGGATGAGAACCAGAGTTAAAAATGGTGTTATAAAACTACTAAAAACTCTCGAGAATAACAAAGTTGAACTTTTATTAGTTTGCTCAATGATAAAGAGATCCAGCTACTGATGAAGTAAAATCTCAAGACATAGATCACTTTAGTTCTACGAATCATATACTACTTCCAGAAATAAACATAAATGAAGCATATGAAAAAATTATTCATAAAATATTAACTTCATTTGCAGAGAAACAAAAACAAGGATCTGGATGGCAATTTGAATATATAATTAAGTTAAACATCAACGTGCCTAAGTGCAAACCTGTCAACAGATCATCTCACATAGAACTCCCAAAACAACTAGCTAATAAAAAAGCTTTAATAAATCCAAATAACACAGACAAACAGTGTTTTAAATGGGCAGTTTCAATAGCATTGTTTACAAAACCAACAACAAAAAATAGAGGTGAAACTACGAGTAAGTTAAGAACCTCCGAAGAAACATTAAATTGGAAAGGTATCAAATTTCCAACTCCAATTGAAGGCATTAAAATGTTTGAAAGACAAAACAACGTAAAGATAAACTTGTTTGGTTACCAAAATAATAATGTTTTTCCTCTAAGTGAAATTCACAAAACCCCAAACATTAGACTTTCACTCTTACAAGACAAACACTATGTTGTAATTAACAACATAGGTAGGTTGATTCAAACTCAAGTTACTAAGAAAGAACATAAAATTTACATATGTGACAATTGCCTTCAATACATTGGAGAAGAAAACTTGTTACAAAAACAGTAAGAATATTGTTTGGCTCATGATTCAACAAAAATAGACCTACCAGAAAAAGACTCTTCTGTTAAGTTTCAAAATTACCAACACACAACCAAAGTACCATTTGTAATTTATGCAGATTTTGAATGTTTTACAAAACAAATAAACAATAAATTAGGCCAGGGAACAACATCAAAAACTACCCAGTATCAAGAACACAAACCAAGCGGATTTTGCTATTACGTGAAGTGCTTCGATGACTCTGTTTATAAACCAAAATTAGTAAATTATACAAAACAACTGAAGATGAAGATATTACAAAAATATTCCAAGATAAGTTAGAACATGAATTGAAAGAAATCTACAACAAATTTAAGTTTCCAGAGAAAATGCAACTAACACAAGACGATAAAAATAACTTTGAAAAAGCGAGGTTTTGTTATGCTGGTAAAAAAGAGTTCAACAATAAAGTTACCAAAGTTAGAGATCATTGTCACTACTCTGGGACCTACCGAGGAGCTGCTTGTAATGATTGTAACTTATTAATGAAAAAACCTAAATTTATTCCAATAGTTTTTCATAATTTAGAAGTATATGACAGTCACTTATTTATACATGCTCCAGGAGAAAACAAAGGGAATATAAATTGCATTCCAAAAACAGAGGAACGATACATTAGTTTCACAAAAAACGTTGTAGTTGACATGTTTAGACCTAAATATAACCCAGAAAAACTCGTAGAAGTCAAAAGACAACTAAGATTCATAGACTCATTTAAGTTCATGGGTTCAAGTTTCAGTAACTTAGTAAACAACTTAGATAAGTCAGAAATGACAAACTTGTTAAGATATTTTCCAGACAATTTAGACTTTTTGTCAAGAAAAGGGGTTTTGCCTTTTGATTACATAGACTCATTGGAGAAACTAAATGAAACTTAATTACCACCAAAAGACCAGTTTTACTCTAAACTTAATGATGAGGATTTTTCAGACAAAGACAACAACCACGCAAAAAACGTTCGGGAGATATTTAAGATAAATTCAATGAAAAACTACCACAACTTGTATCTTAAAACAGACGTCTTATTACTCTGTCACGTCTTTGAATCTTTCAGAAAGGTTTGTATGAATAATTGCAATCTTGATCCTGTGTGGTATTACACGAGCCCAGGTCTCACATGGGACGCAGCATTAAAACTAACGAGTATAAACTTAGAACTGCTGAGTCAGTAAGATATGTATCTCATGACAGAAAAAGGAATTAGAGGAGGACTTTCAATCATAAGAAAAAGACACTCAGAAGCAAATAATAAATACTCATACACTTATAACCCAGATAAACTAAGTACATTTATACTTTACTTAGATGCAAACAGTCTCTACGGTTGGGCTATGATGAACAAACTCCCAACAAATGGCTTCAGATGAATGACTCCTCAGGAAATTCAAAGTTGGGAGAAAATACCCAGTATTTTAGAAGTTGACTTAGAATATCCAGAACAACTTGATGACTCTCACAATGACTACCCTCTAGATCCTGAGAAAATTAAACCTAAAGATTGTGAAAAATTAATACCAACTTTAAACTCAAAACTTAATTACGTAGCTCATCATGAATCTCTCAAGAAATATATTGACAAAGGTCTTATCTTAACAAAGGTTCACAAAGGAATTAAATTCAAAGAATCTAATTGGTTAAAGTCCTACATAGAATTAAACACAAACCTAAGATCCAAAGCTAAAAACAAATTTGAGAGACTTTTTCAAACCAATGAACAACTCTGCGTTTGGTAAAACGATGCAAAATATTCGCAACAGAGTAGACATTCAACTAGTAACAAACCCAGACCTTCTAGAAAAACTCATAAATAATCCAAACTATAAGTCATTCACTATATTCTCAAAGAATTTAGTAGCAGTTCATATGCATAGAACTAAAATAACACTTAACAAACCAATCTATTTAGGAATGAGCATCTTAGACATTTCAAAATCACTCATGTATGATTTTCATTATGATTATATTAAATTAAAATATGATGACAAAGCAAAATTACTATTCACAGACACAGACTCTTTATGTTATGAAATACAAACAGATGACTTTTATAAAGACACTTCTCCAGACTTAGAAAAACTATTTGACACAAGTGAAATTACAATAAGTAATCCTTATATTACAAAAAGTTTAAATAAGAAAGTTCCAGGTGTTTTTAAAGATGAAACTGAAGGAGTTTTAATTATAGAGTTTGTAGGACTTAGATGTAAATTGTACAGTTACAAGAAAGAAAACCAAAAACAAGACAAAAAATGCAAAGGTCTTAAAACGTCAGTCAAAGTCAAAACTTTAGGACACCAAGATTACAAGAACTGCTTATTCAGCAGAAAACCCCATACTAGAACAATGAATATTATAAGATCTAGAAAACACACGATTTATTCAGAACAAGTCAAAAAAATAGCTCTAAGTTCAGAAGACTAAAAACGTGTCATACTCCCCGACAGAATAAATACAATGTCTTATGGACAGTACACTTTAAACTAAACTCAAAAATCAAAACTAAAAAACAAAAAGTCAAAAAAACTAAACTAAAAAATCAAAACTAAAAAACAAAAAGTCAAAAAAAACTAAACTCAAAATTCAAAACTAAAACACAAAAAGTCAAAAAAAATCAAAACTAAAAAACAAAAATTAAAAAAAAAAACTAAACTCAAAAATCAAAACAAAAACTAAAGTCAAAAAAAAAGTTTTTCATACGTAATATAATTTTATATTACGCATGAAAACCAAAAACTTCTAACAGTTTCTAAACCCAGGGCAGTCGTCTTGTCCAAATCTAGGAAAAATAGGGTAGCTATCGTCACAGAAATAACTTGAATTTTTTTGACTTACCTGACTTTTGTCGATGTCAATCTTGTAGACGTCACCTTGAATATTTAAAATTTATTTTTGTCATATGCTTGTTTAATACTTCCAGGGTTTACTCCAAAAAATTGGCTAGCTTTATTTATACTTGGAAAAATCTAAAGCAATCCACTGGATAGGTGAGTCATTCTAACAATTCTAGGTTTTTTCATTTGTTCTCTACAGTGTTTCTCAAATTTTTCATTTAGTGGTAATTTTTCAATTCCTAAAGATTCACACACTTGGTCTTTATTCATTTTACTACTGTTTTTAATTCCCTGAAGTTTAGCTTTTTCTCTTAGTTGTTTTAAACTGGTTGACATTGTTTCTCATTTATTTAATAAGATAATTTAGTGTTTTACCTAATACCCATCCTCCAGTTAAACCCACAACATCAGAAGCAACGTGTTGGTACTCTTGCATTTCTTTTGAAGGTTTGTAATAGTTGTCTAGTACTGGTTCTTTTTCCCAAAATAGTTTTAGTTGTTTAACTTTCTCTAAAGCTTCATTTGTAGTATTGTCTTGATTGGCATTGGATAATTCTCTTCAAAGTCTACCAATTTTATCTTTTCTAGCAGTCTCTTTTCCAAACCATTTTTCTTTCTCAGAAGCAAGTTTTTCCAAAGCTAAGTTGTGTCTTTTCATTTCTTTTTCATATCCATGGTGATTGAGTTTACTGAATAAAAATCCAGCACCTGCAAAAGCAAACGCATTAAAAATTCCCCCAGCTACTGTTGATGTCATTGATAGTTTAAGATTTTTTGTTGTCTATTTTTTCTTAAATAATTTTATTGTCCTCGAGGTACTTAACTAACAGAGATCCAATCATAACAGCTCCTGCTAATTTCATTGTTCCATTGCTATTTTAAGGCATAACCAAAGGTTCTCAAAATGCTTTTTTACTTAACATAGAAACTCCAACAGCCGACAAAGTCAGTACAGCTGCATTGTAAATTTGATTGATATACTTAGTTTCATTAGCAGTCATTTATTTAATAATATTCTCAAGTTAGTCAAACATGTCTAAAATTACTTGTGAATGTTTGTTTAAGACGTCTGGTTCGTCTAGAATGGGACTAAGTGGTTTTTCTTCGGTCTTTGGTTCATTTTTAGGCTGGTTTTTATACCAGAGTAAACTAAATCCAAGTATGACTACGACCATACTGACTATGGGAAAATACCCATATGATGTCATTAATACGTCTTCTTGTGTTTGACTGGCCTCTCTGTCAAGTTCTTGAAGATGTTTCTTTTTTGCGAGTTTGGCTTGTTTTGACATCTCAGCTAGTCTCCTACCGTGTTTTTACTGAAAGTAAACTGTTAACAAGTTTTAAGTAAAAACACAGTAAAAACATTTCTCCTGTAAATCTACTTAAAAAACTGTTACACAAACTTAAGTAAAAACACACAATAAAAATCTTTTACTATGTTTTCTACTTGATTTTCAACCAAGTAAACTTAGTTTTACTGTAAATCTCCTTGAAGTAAACTATTAACAAGTTTTAAGTAAAAACACACAATAAACTAAAACTCTTCAGTAACTGTTTCCACGGCAACATTTAGGTTAGATTCATTTCCGCAGTCATTTCCAGCTGTTTTTGCAACTTGTATATAAAACATACAGACATCACTGACATTAGTAGTTTTATTAGTAAGATAAAATGAAATATTCAATGGAACAGCCTGGCACCCACCAAACTTTACAACGTCTTTTTTTAATATTCTGACTACTTTTATATCAGATAATTCTTCAAAACCACCTTTCTGATCCACATAAAAATTGAATACTTGACACTAAAATCTGTGATGACGTCATCGTTGTCAAACGTGAGTAGAATGATTTTGACTGGTTCCGCCCCACTCATTAAAAATTCAAAGTGGCGGACATTATTGCACAATCTTCATCCACAAGAAAACTCCCGCCAAAAAAATTTCCCCCCTCAAATTTTTCTCAAAAAAAATATCCCAAAAAAATTCTTGCCGCAAAAAACTCCCGCCAAAAAAATTCTCGCCACAAAAAAATTTCACCACGAAGAAATTTTCTTATAATAAATGAACACGCAAGATAACAACCCACAAGATTTTTTAAACATTTGCGAAACTAGGGTGCGAAGCACCCGCGAAGTGCTTTTAAAATTATCTTCCGCAAAAGAAATAAAATATAGTAATTCCTACATCAAAAAAGCTTCCGAAAAAACTTTAGAAAAGATTTTTCGAGACTACTAACGAGATCAATTAAATAAAACGAACGATATGCTTACAGACGTGATGATCGGAAAATTTTCAGAACTAATGGAGCATCCTTTAAGAATAATTCGAAAAATAATATGAATCAAGTTCATGCGTCGAGCGGGGGGTGCAGAGCACCCCTTAGAAATATTCAAATAAATAATGTGGCAGAATCTTAAAAAAATTTATTTTAAAAAAAAACATCATTATAAAAGGATGACTAGCCAATCGAGAAAATTTAAAAATCAAACCATTATTACTATTTCAAATGAAATTTTAAAAAAAAATTATTCAACAAAGAAGGAACTACTACGCCATTTAGATAATAATAAGAAACAGATTAATAATGAAATTAAACTGCGAGAATTAACTCTAAAAAATATGCGAAAAAAACAAAAATTCTTTAAAAACACATCTCTTAATCCTAGAACTTTAAATAAAATAAAGAAACAAGTTATTCGAGATATTCTTGATTTGAAACAGAGGAGAAGACCAGACGTTCTTGACTTAAAAAAATATGTTAATAAGGGGGATATTATTTCTTATTTAAATCCAAGATTAAAAAGAAATCAAGAAAATCTTCCTCAAATTAAGCAGGAGAAATTGGCGCTAGATAATAAAGTTGGTTTTTACATTATAGATGATATTAAGGAAAAACTCGGCATCATCAAGTTTTTATCCAACAATCATTCTAATATCATAAATTTTATAAAGAAAAATTGAATGAATCGTAAAGTTCAATTTAATCTTACTTGTACAGGGTGTATCAAAAAAATTAAGACAATTTTGAAATTGCTCTCAATTTCCCAA
>JAODVQ020382621.1:0-11276 GCA_025400075.2 Phenganax stokvisi | reverse complement strand
AAATTTTTGATCAAAGTTTTTTATTTCGTATTTTTGTCCGTAACGGAACGCCATACCCGTTCGTGACACGTATATGTAGACTCATGTAAAAGTTTAAATTACGATTATAAACTTGTCTTTTAAACTAACACGAGAAGACTTAGTTGGAAGTTTGAACAGTAATGTGCCTATTTGTTCGTGTATTTTTAAAAAGTTAGAAACTTTGAACGATTTATAATGGTCGGTTCAGCGGCATTATTAATAATTAATGAGCTAACACATGTCTCAAGCTTAATTGGAATTAGCCACCGGTAGAAAAAATAAATTTTTGCACGAAACACAAAATCTAAACTTTTTGCAAAAATCGAAAATGAGGTTTCTGCCTCATTATTAATAATTAATGAGCTAAAACATGTCTTGAGCTTAATTAGAATTAGCCACCCAGTATAAATTTTTGCACATAACGCAAAATCAAAACTTTTTGCAAAAAGATGCACGAAACACAAAATCAAAGTCCAGAGCGGGATATGTTTGCTTCCGGAAAATATTTATTTCCCAACAGGATAAAGAGAAATTTGTTACTTTCCTGAAGTGAGTTGCTTAACTTGCCTTTATTCGTTGTAAGAACGAAGAGATCTCTTTCAATTACGATATTTTTACATAGAAACCTCTCTGTATGTATAATCTATTCAAACATAAAATGAACATGATAGATTCATAAAAACGTACCTTCTAAATCGCAAATGCTCAATTTTGTCATGAATTTATCTAATAACAAATCGAAAGTCACATGGCCATCTTCAGACTTGCGTCCAAATTCGTTGTGACATAATCGGAAAATTTACGCAAAATAAATTTCAAAACTCATATTATCTAATCTGTGTATTCTCCTGAATTTTTTTTACATTTAGTGCCAATACCATTACTCGAGCTTCTTTAATAAAGCATCTATCCATGAAAACGTATCGATGGAAAGACAGAACTGCTTCACATTCCTACTAAATGATACTTTGACTTCCTAGAACCTTACGGAAGTTACAGACATCGGATTACATCGGATAGTGCCGGAACTAGTTTGTTACTACCTTACACATTTAGCTTCGACGATAACTTAGTGGCTTTATGCCTCTAATAAGAGGCATAAGCCACAAAAATCTCACCAGTGAAGAATTCAATATAGATCTTCGCCCAATATCGCTTACGCCTACTCTATCAAAAATTGCTGAAGATTATGTTGTGTAAGAGCATGTAATTGCCCGTTTTGAAGCGTATTCAACCCGACCAGTATGGTTGTGTCCCCCTTTCATCCACCACCCACGCCGTAATATATCTAGTTCACCATTGGCTCGAAGTAACTGATGTTACGGGTTCAGAAGTAAGAGTAATATTAATGGATTACAGAAAAGTGTTTTATTTGATTGACCACAACTTACTGATGAGCAAATTGAAGTGCCATGAAATCAATCTCTTTATTTTAACTTGGATTCACAATTTTCTAAGTGACTGTAAACAAAGAGTTAAATTGGAGAATGATTTCTTCTCAAGTTGGAATGAGGCACTGGCCGGCGTTCCCCAGGGTTCGAGAGCCATGGCTTTTCCTAGTGATGACAGATTTAAAGATTAAATCCTTTAAATGGCAATACAATCTTTGTAGACGATACAACATCCTTTGAAGTTGTGGACAAACATGCGCAAAGCAACGCGTAACAAATCGTTGGCGCAATACCTAACTGGACAATCCAGAATAAATGTGAGATTCAACCAAAAAAGTGTAAAGAAATACGAATATCCTTTAAGCAGGGTCTGTCTACATTCAGTGACTTACATATAAATAGCACTCCTATTGTCGTGGATTCCTTTCGAGTTCTGGATCTGACTATTCAAAGCAACCTTATTTGGGACCAACAGGTCGAAAAAATTTGCAAAAAGGCGTCCAAGCGTCTTTATTTTCTAACACAATTGAAACGAGCAAAAGTTCAGTCTAAAGATTTAGTGAAATTCTATGTTACGTGCATTCGTCCTGTGTTGACTTATGCTTGCGAAGTTTTCAACTTTACCTTGCAAGAAAAATGGAAGTTATCGTTGGAACGTATTCAAAAAAGAGCAATGCGAATTATTTATGGATTTGACACGCCGTACGATGTTGTGCTGGAATTGTCGAATGTCATGCAGGGGGCTGTCAGCTCATCAGGATAAACTCTGTGATGATTTTTTGTTAAAGATCTCCGATAATACAGAAGACAAACTTTTTAAAATATTTACCCTTTAATACAAACAGTGACTTAGTTAAAATTAGCAAATTTTCCGTACCAAAATGTAATACTGACCGTTTTAAAAATTCCTATATTAACATTACGACCAGTCGTAATGGGTTTTATTATAAATAGTCAGTGTCCAATTTTAAACCTTTCGTTCGTATACCTAATCAATTTGGTACTTATGCTGCAAGTTATGGTATCTAGTAATAAAACTATATCTATCTCAAATAAAACTATCTCTATCTAAAAATCGCATGAAACAACGTTTTAACCATGGTGAACGGTTACGATGGTTCTGAAAAGAACTGTTTAAGATATTTATTAATGATACTACATTTTAAGGAGAATAATATTACGAAAACTTATTAGAAAGGCTATGCATTTCGGCAAACCTCAGGAGCATTTCCTGGTACTGAAGTGACATCATTACATAAACGAAATGAGTTACGACTTGTTCTTCCTGTGAATTACGTGTTCACAATGCTGTAGAAAAATTCTGTTTATGAAATCAAGGCATAGTCTGCAGCTACATACACGCGAAGCAGACCTATTTTTATTTCTAACGCGCGAAATTTTTGTACGCCACGTATAGACATGCATGTCAAGCTCTGTTAGAGGTCATACATTTCAGCCTAAAGTGACGACTCATGACGATGTTTACTTACTGTTGAAAGCCGCCAGATGTTCAAGTGTGGTGCTTCAGTTTGTTTATACAATGTAAAATTTCAATTACTTATTTCAATAGCATTCAGAATAAGCAAACCTTCAGTAATGTCAAGTTTACTGTCACATTAACTGCGATAGGCATTTCACTTATTTAAATCAAATAGGCTTTCTGAGAAATCACCAAAACAGCATGAAGATAATCAAAAAACAGAAATATTCAGAGTTTTTCAAAAGATCAAAAATCGAAGAAAACTTGGAAAAAGTCATGAGATATGAACAATAATGCAACGGGGATGAAAAGAACAAAAATGTTGATTATTTAACGAGAGCTTCCAGAAGGATCAAAACAATCAAAAATCGTGGAGAACCTCCGAAAATTCATGAAATAAGAACAAAACTCATAAAAAAACCCCGAAAAATCACAAAATATGGGAAGAAAGTCAGAAAATCATGGCAAGTTTGGAAACTGATCACATAAAGCATTTTAAAAATCGTGAACTGAAAGACAACAAAGTAGCTAATAATCAAACATACAATCACAGAAAAAAATCGCGAGATTGTTTTATTTAGAGTGATTTAATTGCTCCGCGATAAACTGCGTCCAAATCAGTGAAGACATTATTTATTTTAATTAATATTATCATGCATTGTAATATTTGTTCACTTGACTAAAGAATTTTTTAGACAAGACTGTCCCCAAGTGCTATAGT
Source organism: Phenganax stokvisi (assembly GCA_025400075.2). Classification (NCBI taxonomy): domain Eukaryota; kingdom Metazoa; phylum Cnidaria; class Anthozoa; order Malacalcyonacea; family Clavulariidae; genus Phenganax; species Phenganax stokvisi. The sequence goes on along the minus strand of JAODVQ020382621.1, from coordinate 7,663 downwards.
TATATCATCACACTCAAAGTAATGAAGATGAAAAAAACAAAACTGTTGATTATGTAATGAGAGCTTTTTCCTGAAGGATCTGTCTGAGCAAATATACGAGTTGGACCTCCACTTCCTCCCTTGATTTTCATCGGCATCACGTACACTCGAGCACCTTTCACTGGCAGCTTTTCAATGTTAGCGACACTTTCGAGACCCCAAATACTGTTTCCCAGAAGTATTCGATGGGCCCATAATTCTTTACTTGGGCCATAGTCAAATGAACGAGAATCGAAACCAACACCTTTGATTTTACGATTATCAGCTAGCCACTGAGCGGCATCTCGGTGAAAGCCTACGATGTAAGAAGTTTCAGTGCTGTTTTACAAATAGCACTGTTCAGCATGCACCCATGGGATCGTATAATGCTGCAAGTTTAGCACTACGTTCACACTATGCCGGCATGAAATCATAAAGCAACGTTTCTTATCTGTTCACCCTAATCCGGTTAGAATTTTGGTACGGTTTCTGTAGCGTTCACATTTGCTGAAAGTGCAGTACAAGCGCTTTTACGTAATGCTTTCCAAACATCAGCAGATGAACCAAGTTAACCATATTTGTCTCCGAAAATATATTTCAAACTAAGTCTGAGTACATAAGCGTCAAAACATAGACGGTGCGGGTGTTCACACAATGCCGTAATGAGTTCCGTGTTCATTTCGATCCGTTTGGAAACCGTGCTCAAATTATAACAGCAAAAGTGACAAATTTGCACCGGCATAATGTGAACGCGACGGTCAATTGTGACGTCGTTTTCTAACCGTGTGAACGTTTTAGCAAGTGTGAACGCTAACGAAACCGTATTGAAATCGAAGTTCTAACCAGATTAGAGTGACCAGATGAGAAACGTTGCGCTATGATTTCATGCCGGCATACCTTTTTGCTCTAAATTAAATTACAACTTTGAAGCAATCGCGTCAATTATATTTCTCTTTAATTTGGGTCGTTTCAGTTCGGTGCATCCACTGGGTGCATCGTATATTTGCTGTAGCAACAGTATTGTGGTGTTTATTGTTGATTTCAGCTAACTTTTTCGGGGTTGCAAATCTTCGAGTTAAGCCTCTTCGAGTGACCATGCCCAAACCACACCCAATACACGCCCATTTTATCGGAGGGCTAAAACTCGAAGTAGTTAGCACAGTTTGGGAAATTCGAGTTAAGCCCCTAAAAAAATTGGGGCTTAACTCGAACAAAACCAAACCATTTTGTTCCTCGAGTTAAGCCCCGACGTTTGGAAGATGTCGGCGAGTGAAGAAGAAGAATATCATGCTGAGTTGCTGACATATAGCTATGAGATAGGAAGCAGCGAGTAAAATGACACTCTAACTAGTACTTTTAATAATGCAAGGGTTTTTCCCAAGTGAGACCAAGACGAGCGTGTAAAACACCTATAAACTGTTGATAACGTATGTAGTTTTACTTAGTTATGAATAGGAGCACAGTTTTAGATAGAAATACGGGCATGCATGTAGTTCCCCAACATCTACTGTCATTCTAAAACGTAAAATAACCTTCGGCGATCACGTGTAAAGACCCTATTATATAAATAGGCCCAATTGTACATACTAATCAGTAGTGAACAAGTTGAAGTAAAGAGAAGCTATTAGTGCTAGAATGTTTTTCACTTTGCATATTATAGTTGCGACTTTCAACACCTGATAGGTGTCCGTGTTCTCAGTGTCTGTTACTTTGAGCTCAAATTTTGGATGGTTTTGTTGTAACTGCAACAATTATTATGGGACAATTATTATGGATTTTGAGAATTTGTTTTGACAAGAACGAGCAATGGGAAATACAGATTTTGATTAATTTGTAATTATATAGATTTAGATGATTTGTAATTGTATACTATAAAAACAATGAGCGAAAACTTTGATTTGCCTTTGAGTACGCACAGGGTTTCTCTATTAAGACTAAAAACAGCAATATCCGATTGCCTTACGTTTTATGTATGAACGTTATGTTAGCACGAGTTCTGGATGATACAAATAACTGTTTATAAGTATTAGATTATGATCTCTAAAAGTATGGAATAATGCAGTACTTTTCTTCCCTCGCTTACATCTTCCAAACGTCGGGGCTTAACTCGAGGAACAAAATGGTTTGGTTTTGTTCGAGTTAAGCCTCAATTTTTCGACGGGCTTGACTCAAATTTCCCAAACTGTGCTAGCTACTTCGAGTTAAGCCCTTCGATAAAATGGGTGTGTAATGGGTGTGATTTGGGCATGGTCGGGGCTTAACTCAAATGGGTTAATTCGACGGGGCTTAACCCGAATATTTGCAACCCCAAGTTTTTCAACACGCAGTTGCAAAGTTTGTGTCAGCTTGCCAATTAGGTTTTGCAATTGAGATGTTGGGTGTGAACTTCATGACAAAGTTGGCTGCCATGTCTATTGCAGCATTTTCGTAAACATGAACAGATGCGAAGGAGCAACTGAACGATTTTATGAGTTCCCAGGCAAACAAGTCAACTCACATTCAGGCAAACCGCGAAGATAACGGCCAAATTTAAAATTTAAAAACGCAATTGGAATGTTCGTAAAGAACTTCAGAGCCTTACATTGAGGTATCTGAAATCGACAATAACAGATTAACACAATTGGTCAGGCCAACTGGGGGGAGGGGATGCAAAGTTCATCTTGACCTTGTATCTACTGTCTGCTAGTAACGTGAGGTAAACTTATTACAATCCTACAATTCTTTCCTTCTACTTGGATGCCTCACCTGGCCAGTGAAATTCATTTGGTTTGCTTGTATTTGTTACTCCCATGTATTTCTCAAAAATCTCCCCAGTACTTTCCTCGGCCAGTCAAAACAAACAGAATACTTCCATCAGGAATTTTTCCATGTTTACTTTCCCAGCTCTTAAGATCTTCAACAGTCAGTTCGTAATCAAGGTTTTTTAGCGCTTGTTCTGTGATGTTTATTACAATGGCTTCACCAATCAAATTTTCAGGTGGAATCTCATCGACCGTTGCTCTTGTGTTATAATCACTTGGACTTTCACCAAAGTGTACAGGTGCATCAATATGCGTCCCCGTGTGTTCGCTTAGTTTCATATCAAAAAGAATTGCAAACGGAGCTTTGTAGAAACTGCCATTGTGAGATAAGGTTACGTTAAACGGTAATAGCGCAGGCCAAGTGATCATGTTGTTTTCGTACGGAAAACTCATATCAATAAACTTGCTCTCGACCATTAGTAATCCACATAGAAGGAAAGAGAACACACTTTTTGAAATAGCCATAGTTAAGAAGATGAGGAACTACGTTGAAAGCGTGCGCTCGTTTATGAAGTAAAGTAAACATGCACTTGCAAGGTGCAATGTTTCATGCAATTTGACACGGTTAATTAATGAATAGAATGGACCTTTTGGTCGATAAAAGGCACGTGTACTATTACGACATGTTACGTGACCTTTTCTAACTTTTTTTAAAGCAACCGATAAAGAAAACAGTTACTACGATGGTCAATTTATTATTTAATGATTGCCGCTCGAAGACGCAAGCTTGTTACGAATTTTTGTGCTTTGTTTACCAGAAAGGTCACATGACAATCGTAATACTACACGTGCTTTTTATCGACGCCTAAAGGCCCATTAAAAGCGATGCCTAGAGAAATAAACACCCGTTACGTAATTCCAAACATTCCTTGTGCACAAGTGTGTGGAGAAAAACCGAACAAGATACTCGAAAAATACAGTATGTCTACTTTTTTTGAGTACTCAAACTTTAACATGTGTTTAAAACAATGCGGTATGCTGACCAGGGGCCGGTTGTTCCTACACTGTTCTGTTAAGCTTAAAAGGCGTATAGGTTCAAAACATACATTGAACAACGAAATTGAAAGCCTTTTAACAGAATGCTACTATGATGTATTTATCTTTTGTTTAATTGGACAAGATTTTATTTGAAAATTTTAGAAGAAGTGTGGGAGTGTTTTTGAAATCTGACTTATCCACCGTTTAAGCCAAACGGCGTACGAACAACCAGCCCATGGTGCGTAATGGCTGGTTTCGAATTACGCGCGTTGTTTTTGATATCCATGTCACACCTGCGAGTGAAAATTAAAAAAATTTTCGCGCCGATTTCAAGTTTTTTGACCGAGAATTCAATCAAGTGGTAATCATCAGCTTGACTCAAGATTAAAACAGAAAATGTTGCTGCAGAAGTTTGAACATGAACAATACGGTAAAAACCAAGTTTTCTTCTGTATCATATGTAGATTTTTTATTACGAACTAAATTTCATAGCCACCGCATTAATCTACTTTTTAGAAACGCCTTCAATGTAAAGGCCAGTTTACATGGGCGATTTTTCGATGTGATTTTTCTCGTGTTGAACGATGTGAAAGAGTGAATAACTGACAAATATGCTTGATCCAACAATTTTGCTAATGCACTCGCCAGTCAACCAACTCGATCACATACGCTAAGAGGAGAAAAATCGCAGCAAAAACCGCCCATGTAAACGGGCCTTCAATGATAGAAGGGAAAAAAACATAAAGAGGAAAGAAACACGGCAACATTCGACTGGTTTCCAAACTAGAGATCAACTAAAGAACCTTGCACCCAAGTTCTGCTCTACAAACAATTCAAAGCTTTTTTCATGAAAAAACGGAAAGAAAAATACATGAATTTATTTCAAAGTCATGTATTTTTTTAAAACACAAAACAAACGTTCATTATAGAATTGGGTAACAGGTTTGTATTTTTTGATTCGTTGCTTTGTGTGAACAACCAATCAGAGGCTTTGGAAACGAACTAGCGAAGTTCGCAACCAAGTTCCGAATATTTCAGCGAAAAGTGAACTGAAATTGACTGTTATACCACAGATTAGAGACTAACAGATGTCCGACTGCCCCAAAATTGCGTAAGTCGATTTTCCTGCGATTTTCATTTCGGCCATTATCCTAGCTTGCCCCCTACCGATAGGCATTCACCCCCCCCGAACGAATGATTTTCAAGATGGCACCCGGGCGGTGACGGTCTCTGTTTAGGGCAGTTGCTAGGATAATGGCGGCCACTTGCGCCAAAATCGCAGGCTTGAAGCGTAAGTCGGAGATCTGCTTGTCTCTAAGCTGTGGTAATACCTCATCCAACTCAAGTACTATTGATTTCATAGCAATTAACATGACAGATCAATGCTTGCTCCGCTTGCTGTGGTATCTCAGCATGTGTCATTTCGAATGAGTCGCTGCAGTACAATTTAAACTGAGCCTTGAACGAAAAACACTAGAATATTTTTCTTCTTGTTTTTTCACGAAAAAAGATTTACATTGCATGTAGAGCAGAACTTGGAGGTTAGGTTTTTGACTGATTACTATTTTAAAGTAACGCGTGCGAAAATGTTTGTTTAAACTGAATTTGGGGACTTAGCAGAAGGAGTTCAGAGACTTTTAAACATGACTTATTTATATATTTAAAATGTTTATATTGATATAGGCGCCATATTGGCTTCAGCCAATCATATAGGGACTTCCGTGGCTATAGAGTTGTCGTTCCAGTTTTCCGAGAGCTGACAAGTAATCAGTTGTTAATTTGACTGTTGGAAAATTGCGAATTCGGTAAAATTATGGCTCGATCAGCGCATTTTAAAAGTCGATTCAAAGTGGTACCTCGCTTGTACCGAGTAAATTTTTGAATTATCGACAGACTTCGGTCGCAACACCAGCAGTTACACAGGTGTTTCGTATAATAGTTCAAACACGAGTAGGAGGAGCATTTTTTGACGAACTTCGAGGAGTTTTGAAATCGGGGGGAATTTAGTCCTCCTTACGAGTGTTTGAACTTACTTCAAAAAGTAAGGGAGAAAATCAATCTGAATTCTGAAAGTTGGTTAAATTTTTGTAATTTCTTCCTTTGACACCAACCTTCCTTCGCGGTACTGATTTTCTTTGTTTCCGGTTCATGAACTAATAATGAGTTCTTGAAGTGTATACAAAAATCAAACAATATGCTATTTCTTCATTTATTGGAAATTTACTTTCATTCTTGGAACTCTTACAAAAATTCTAAAAATATCCGCGAATTAATTGGTCAATTGAACCTTGAACGGATCCGCTCAATTAATTTTTAAAGTGTTTTGTTGAGTATACGATAATCGTGCTAGACAAAGACGTTGATGCTATGCAATGTTACGAGTGTTTATATGCGGTGCTCATAGCACGGGAAAAACTACTTTATTAAACGGCTTGTTATCCGAGCCTAATCAAAATCTTTCTGCTGTGAATGAAGTAGCCAGAAGTATTATCGCAGAAATTGGTTGGAAGACGAAAGACTTTGACCCAAAGATTAATCCTGACAATTTCTATAAGCTTCAACTAAAAATTTTACAAGCGCAGTCTCGTATTGACGAAGAGTATTGCAGACTAGGTAAATCCTACATTAGCGATCGTGGTTTAGATCCTATTGTATATTGTCGAATGTATCTAGGAGAAGAGCGGTTTCAGCAAATTATTAAAACGAAAGAAGCTCAAGAATGTGTTCACAGGTAAAAATATGTCGGATATTTCATTCATAATGTGTCAAGCAATTTTACTTTCATACTTATGCAAATAAAGTGTATAAATATTCAAATACATTCGTAAAGCCCGGCGCGCACTACATGTGCTTGTCATTCGTAGCTGTTGGCGTAAACCCCAAGGATCGCTCGTCATCTGCCTTGTCCTGTTTATTGTACTCGTCGGGGCATTCGACCTCGGTGGTGAAACGGCAAAGGGAATCATCATCGCCGGAGCGGGCTTGGTCGTGCTCGCTCTTTGCCTCTATCTCGACTGGAGAAGCGGTGAACTGTAGAGCAGACTCCGACCGATCGCTTCCAACCGCGCTCCGCTGCCCGCAGTCGCAACGCGCTCACCGGGTTAGGAACAAGGGTTTCATAAGGCAACGACGGCCGAAGAAGCGCACCGATGCCTGTCGTCCCATGGCAGGGCAATTCCTGGTCGGTATAGGCCAGTTCCGAAAACCGTGGCAGCTTTGTAAAGAGCAACGTCTACATGGGCGCGCTTTTGACCGCTATCGAACGACTTCCCGTAACAGCTGGTGCCGGGCTTGCTTGATTTCCCGCCCTTTGTTTCGACCGCAAGCGTCGTTTCACCCTTCTTCGCTAGGATGTCGTGACCACGCTCGCTGGTGCTGCTCGTACGTTCAATATGCCATCCATTCTTCTGAAGGCGCTTCACCACGGCATCTACAATGTCATTCTCGGTCAGAATGGGCTTTCTCGCTCGTCGTCGATCCCTTCGCTTGATCGCTTGCGATTCAACGCGGCCGGCACGGCCGGGTCACGGCCATGCAGACCTTCGACTGCGCTGACGGTGACGGCACTTTAGATGTGCACCGTCACGGCGGCCACCAGCGATGCGACGCGCCGTCGCTCAGATGTCCATGATGGCTGCAATGGTATGCCCCACGCGCCTGGCTGCTTCCTCGATTTCCCGGTCGCCGAGATGAGCGTAGCGCAGCGTCGTCCTGACATCGCCATGACCAAGCAGCCGCGAGACCACCGGAAGCGGCACGCCGTTGAGCACCGCGTGGCTGGCATGGGTGTGGCGCAGATCGTGAAGGCGAACATTCTCGATGCCCGCCTCGCACCGTGCGCGATACCAGAATGCGAGGTTGCGGCT
>JAODVQ020382409.1:0-11281 GCA_025400075.2 Phenganax stokvisi | reverse complement strand
ATTGGTCCACAATGAAATTCACCTTTATTGTCAGAAAATTATAATCTTGAGATTCATTAATATGAAGCTTTTATTGCAAGATTTTTGTCACAAATTCATTAGTATCTTCAGATAGAAAATTGAGATTCCCGATCATGAGATTAATACACTCATCATTTAATTAATCCAGCTTACTGTGCAAGTGTTAACGCTTCCAGATTATTTCCATACAGCACTTTCTCCTTGTTTTTCATATTTTGTTGAAAGTCCTTTAACAGCTTTTGTCTTTTCTTGACTTCATTTCTTGCTTTTTGTGCAGACAAATATGTCTGAAAGTGCACTGCTTGGCCTTCCTGAATATGAAAAAATAAAGCCAATCATGTCCAAATTTAGCCTGCACAAAATAGTATTTGTCAAAGTGCTAAACCTTTATCCATTTGTCTTTCAAGAGACATATTTCAGTTGTCATTTTGTACAACAATAATACAACACTAACTTCCACCAAAACATCAGGCAAAATTCCAATTTTTGACCATCTTAATGTAAATATATAATTTGTTTCAATTTCAAATTCAAATTTGTACTCAAACAAGAGAAATTGCCATTTTGATCAGTACGTTGCCAGAAGCAAGCATTTTGCTATGTTTGAAACAATAATATCAGCAATATAGTTATTTCACTATGCAAGTTTACAGCTATAGACTAAAATCTGTTCAAGCAAAAAGAAAATCCACAACCACACCTTGAAGGAATGTCGAAAGTTAGGGAAATTACAAAGCTTGGCTGAAAAATGCTGTACCAAAATGAACAAAATCGATCAGTAAATATTGCAAATTCATATTTGTTTATATCCCAATCCAAAAGTACCCCTATCCTCTCAAAATTTCAGTCTTCCTGATTATATTAAAACTAGGTAATAGAGAAATACAGTTGAACGTCTGGCAAAGACACCCGTGGAACCACATCTTGACTGGGACTTTAAGCAACACACACAAAAGCACAGAGATGACTATGGCAAAAGAAGGTAAGCCCTTAAAATATAAAAAAAGAGGAAACATGCATGCAACCCTTGTAATGCAGTAATTTACTGCAGATTTTAAAATTCACTCAAGGCTATGTCATTCATATGATTTGTGTCAACCCTAAATAGAAAACTACTCATCACAGCTTGTCCTGCTGCCATTGTGAACAAGCCATATAAATCTGTAATAAGCCATTGTAAATATACCCTAGGCAAGGTCTAAACTCGTGTGACAACATCAATTATTCATTTCTTTTAAACTGCATGCTAAACATCACTGTGTAAGTAGCTGTTGTCCTTGTCTGTCGTTATGCATGCTTAAAGTCCCTAATAACTGGTTATCAGAGGTGACCACCTACAGGAGGTGTTACTATGAAGCTAGATTGAATTAGCAAATAACAGTTCTTGCAATTATGAAATCCAGATAGTAATAATTAAGTTCTGCATCAATGCTGTCATCAGCCAATTTAAAGTTTGAATAAAATACTATGAGGTTTATTTTGTGTATTCAAGCCAGGCAATATATCAAGGATAATTTCTGATTATAAAAATAAAATCAAACTTGGCTCTTTGCAAGAGGTTAAGAGAGTAATGTTGGGGGCAGCCCTGTGGAGTCAGCATTTGCTTAAGAGGTTGTAACATAAGTGTGTTTTGGCTGGGATCTTAAATCAGAGTCTGTTTACAAGAGGTGTCTGCTTCCAGGAGGTGTCTTTTAGTAAAAGTTCCCCTCTAGTGCTAGCAGAGTGCAGCACTCATTGACATGACTAGCACAAGTTGCATCAAAGTGAGCTTACGGGAGAAGCTGCATGAAATTTTGTATCATTTAGCGTATTGATACTGATGGGCATCAGAACAATAGTCGAAAACAATTTGCACAATGACACAATAAAAGCCACCCATCTTGGGAGCATATACATGCACTGCCTAAAATTATGCCAAAATACAACTATTTGCTCGTTCTCATTCCTTGTTTTTCGATGGTGTGTGTAAATAGATGCAAAGAATGGAGCTGCTAACATGCCATTACCATCTTCTGACTATTATTCATTTACCTCGATGAGTTGATGAACACTAAGTAACAGTGCAGGTGGCAAAGACGTGTCTGAAAACTGGCCTGAATTTTCATACTTGAACCTATATTAAGAAAAAAACCTTTAAATGGTTTTCATGAGACATGCGCTGGTGCAAAACCTCAAAACTACAATGTTTGCGAGTCTGGGCAAATAATCTAAAGGGATGTTTCATTTCAACAAATTATGTTACCAGCCAGAGAATGTGTTAAAATCAGTGACATGGGATACCTCCAAAAAATGCAAGGTATGTAATTTGAAATAGCATTTGTAAATACTCAATAACCGATATTCCTACAAATTGGAAATTTTTGCTAATACAGCAATTGCACCAGATCTTTTGTTTTCAGATTCGGCAATTTTGTACTGGAGCTGCGCTATACAGCACATGTAAGATTTGTATCTATTTGCAACAACATAAAATCTGTTGTTTTTAAACCACCCGCAAGGTAAGCGATAGCACAGTCGTTGCAAAGGTGTGTTTGTGCATTGAAGGTCAAGGTGTGAGTCCTCAATCCTAACAAACTATGTTTGTCATTCTTTCCAAAAAGTGCTCTCTTTGCACCCCTTTTTTTTAAAACTTTACCTCATGGTTAGGCTCAGTTTGGTTAGTATTAGGGCTACTTTTTAATGTGTTTAGCTGAAGAAACAAAAAAGAGAAGTTTCAGATTTTGTGGCCAGAATACCAAACCAGAATTGAAATACTGGACTAGCATGAATTGGTATGATTCAACTTAAGGTCCAATTTGAATTTGAACAAGTTCCTGTCTTTGTGAAATACATTACCCCACAGAACATCACAATACTGTCCAGTATTTTAGAAATTGTTGCCCGGGCCTTACTTTAACTCCCTTGCATCCTTTCTGATGTCAATCCGTGAAGTCAGTTCTTGAAGATTGATGGCAGAATCTAAAGCTGTTTGTTTCAACGACTCAAATATATCAGGAGCAGCTTGCTGTGAAAGAATTGCCTGAAAATTTTTTTAAAACTGTCAGAAAGGTACACCAGACTTGAAAAAAGTCTTTATCATATAAAGTTTCTGACTAAATCATTTGCTGCAAGTATGTCAATTACTGCAAGAGTGCCAGGTGAGCAAGACCACATTAAGCTACCTTTTTTGCAGCAGCACCAGGGGAGATTTTATGGGCTGCGCAATACTACCAAAACCCATGCATGTCAACACATGAACTGGCAAACTATGAACCTTGGTCTAATAATTCTTGATAGCATGTTCAGCCTCATTTAATACCTCTATGTTATTCACAGCGAGCTGGTAGTATATTAGTTTTTCCTTCTTCTAATGTCATCGTGCTGTGAGGTGGTTTTAAATCATATCTACCCAAGGTCAGAAGTATCCTATATTGCTGGTTTGGGACAAAAGTAAATACTGGAGTAATATTTATTCCCAAAACTCATGCTAAAACGTGAGGACAATTCATACAAAAATCTTAGAGTGACAGAATTGTTAAACCCTTTCAGAGCTTATGCTAGATTTAACTAATGAATATACAAAGAGAATTATAAAAAAATTGGTCAATTTTGCTTCCTTATTACAGAAAAAGTGAAAATATAAAACATGAGCAGCATCATGCATTGTGGAAGAGAAATATTAAGTTTCAGAGGTGTTGGGAGGGTAATTTGTCATCAGTGCAATGAATTACAAACTTGATTTTCATATGTGAGCTCATTAAATTGAATCTTTGATTCTCACCCCCATAGAAAAGATTTATGGAATTGTAAGGATTTTCAAAATTGACTAATTCATTTATACACCTTGCATAATTTGTACATGCAAATTTGTAAAACTTTATTTCATATTGTATATCATTTTATGCATTTCAACCAAGTTGGGTTTTTTTCGGTACAGCCTGTCTACATTGTGATATACCACAACGGCTCCGTTAGAGGGTGAATTTTTTATGCAACTTGTCTCACAGCGGCATTGCCAGAAAAGTGACATGACCCCTTATGCCACGAAACACCCCTTTGAGATGGTTCATCTGATATGTATTGCAATGATGTGGCCTATGCAAGAGGGGTTACACAGCATAATGGTTCACGCCACTTTTCTAACAAGGTTGTGTATGTTGGATCAAGCAGAGTTTTACAAAGCTTTTCAAACTGCATGGGTGTACCGGGCAAGGGGAACCAGGAAGGGCAGCAGCCCTCCAAATCGGTGGGCAAACAAGACCAGTCGGGTACTATTCTCATCACAGTTGGATAAATGGCATTCATACTCAAGAGTCATAAACATTATTGCTTGAAAATTTTATATAGTACTTGCATATGTAAACATATCAATTAATCTTAAGGTAAAAATGACTATCAATAACAAACACAGAGTTGGGCAATTTTCGCACCATTGGGGCAAATTGCTAATGGCCATTGGAAAAATATTAGCCGGTATCCCCATGGGTTTCACAAAGCTACAAATGAAAAAGAATGCTTATGAAACATGGCTGGTGAATTTCTAATCCCAACCTTAATCGTGTGTGAGGACTGTGCTATTGCTGATGTCGATTTATCGCAGTGGCTTGATTTTTCAGGCAGAGAAGAGCTCGGAAATGGCTCATTTGGAGCTGCATATCGTGGGCAATACATTAGTAACAATGGTGTGACATAGTTGTAAAGGTATTACACGGGGCTACTAGAGAATTAGACATCAACTTTCTCAAGATCCACTGGAGCAAACATTTGCACAAGTTATCGGAGAGTGCATAATCGTTTTTGAGGTTATTGTTCTTCAAAACCGAGCATGTAGATGTTGGCTTGTATAACTCATTTATATCTTGAAACTGGTTTACAAGCACTGGAAGCTCTGTAATGATGTTTTCTGCAATGGATTTCAGCTCAGTCCATGTCATGGCGTGATCGATCAAAAGGAAACGTTCATGTTTTGCCAAGTCAAGGAAAGCGCAAGCATTTTTTCTATCGTTTTGGACAGAGCCTGATTCATTAGTCGTTCAAGTCGTGTTAGGAGCCATTTGTTGTGCTAACAAGCCTTCAGCTAGTTAAGAGACAGGATGGACAAGAGTTCCAATGCTAGAGGCCTCACATTTGGGTCAAATTTAACACATGCTTGGTAAGCTTCCTCTACTTGCCACCACTCTGCTACATGAAGAAATTTATACTTCAATTGCTGGGGTGGCTATTGTTGAGCTTTAAGTAAGCATGTCAAAGAATCTAGACTGCCCCTGATACCTGCCTCTTCAAAGGCAGGTTGATGAGGATGGTCAACAATCGGATTGACTAGGTGGTACATGACGAAGCCAACGGCCCATATGTCTGCTTTCCTAAGATCATCATTAATCAAACTTTTCGCTGGCTGCAAATGAAGTTTGAGGGCCATATAAACTGGTGTACCAGGATTCGCTTGGTGCGTTTGAGACTGTACAAGTGTTTGTGGTTGTAAATATGTTACTTTGCTTTCACTGAAGTCAGATAGCACCCACATTATGGGAGTACTTGTAAATATTAACTTTTGTACTCTATCTTCGAGCATTTGAGTGAAATGCTGATTTAACACCAAAATATTTTCGGGTTTCAAATCACAGTGAGCGATGGCATTCTGAAGCAGACGTGCTTGTTTTGAGAATAGGTGCAGAGTGGCATGTCTGAAGATGCAAAAACAAAGTCTAGCTTGGATAACACCTAATACATATCAAATAGATTATGTAATCCAGGCCAGTGCTTCAGAGCTGCATGCCAGTTTTCTTATTAGATTGTTCTTTCCATGTCATTTTTTCCAGATTTTTTTCAGATTGTTCCTTTCCAGGTTGTTTTTTGACTTTCAATATTTTATTCCTTTTGTAAGAAGTGTACCCTTTCATTTACTGTGAATAAATGATAAAGTGTTGCCAGTGTTGCTTTTCCCTGTGGAAAACCAGCCACCTGGAGCTGGTTTTATAAAACCATTAACAACATTTAACTGCGATTTTGTAGATAAAAAGTACTTAAATCTTGAATATGCCATTCTGGTTGGTTGATGTTCATACTTAACTATAGTAAACTCTACCTATATTTTACCGGCCCCTGACGATCTGAGAGTGAAATCCAATAGTTGTCTTCATTGGTTTGTTACGAATGTTTCAGTAAACTTGCCTTTTATATGCAGTGCAGTCTTCAATGAACAGATTTATGCTCCCTTCAATAAGCAGGCTACTTCAAATTAATGTATTGGCTTTTTCGTGTTCATATACATATGTCATACGCGTAAGTTGTGGTGGTGTGAAATTCACGTTGTCATACGTTTATCCTACTCTCTCCTTCTCAATTTATTTGTGTATCTGTGTTCTGCTCTAATATCCTCATCTTGCTGTAAATTTCATATCAAGTAATTTAATGCAGTTTTTAAAAAATGCGCTTCTCATGCGTTTAGGAAAGTTTTTGTCAGGCCCCTCAGGAATGGCAAAAATCCTGCATTCTGAGTTACTATTTCCACTCAAAGTAACTTTTCCACAAGTGACTTGGGGACCTATGGCAAATCATCCCACCACTCTTTTTTGAACTGCAGGCCTGATTATTGTATTATGGTTGATTGACACTTTATTATTGTGTTATCCATGTTTATGAGAACTATAATTAAAAATTGATGTAATTTTTTCTGGTTACTAACTTCTCAACATTCCAAGATGCATGTTTTCTTTATGGTTTTAATTTCTTTTCCAATTTGGCCAACAGTAGGAACAGAACCATAAGCAGTGACAGGTTTGAGGAAAATTTTAAACTTTCAGAAACAGGAAGAACTACTAAAACAGTCGGCTTTATCACTAAAAGCAGTGATTGAACTAATGGTGATAGTAGCAAAGTATCTAAGTCTAAGGAGCGAGTAGTTCAAATAGGTCATCATTTACTCATACAATCGAGAAAACGTCATTTATCAAAAATTCGATTTCTCTAATTCGTAGGGAGAACAGAATGAAGAAAATATTGGCTCCTCTGCAGAAAACTCTCAGGAGAAATGCAACCTTATGTTAAAACTGTCAATCTATTACCAATAGGCTTCTAATTACACCTTACCGCATCATCAGTGATCGCAATTTGCACTGGAAACATGGCACTGACAACACAGTTTTAAGATGACTTTGTGCTATATGTATGCATTATTAGTACTGCTTGGGTAAATTTCACCATGCAGATAATAGTATGAAATGAATTTTGCATGACATGTTGTAAATATAATGCATCGCTGATTGATGCTGTGTGGCACATTTCAGTCTGCAAAATAATAAATAAAAGTTTTTTCTGCAGTGTAGGGCAACTTACAGCCTTCAAGACCAGGAACCAGAAGAAGATATCAAATTTTATAACGGTGACCATGGCTTCCTTGTATTTTCGGAGGAGAAGACAACTTTAAGTCAAAAAGAAGTTATCGCACTGTTGATGGCATTGCCAGTTTCAAGTGAAAATGTGTTTTCAATGCAGCATTTTAGAGTCGAACATCATGCAAGTTTTGTTTGGGCGTTTTTCAAGCGCTGGGAATATAAGGATGTAAAATGCAACGGCATGGGACATTGGTGGAATAACAGCAACCGCAAGCATTATTTCAGAACAAACAGAAATGATGATGGTATCCTGATTGTTGAAATGGTACACAAACACTGTTTTAGAGATGTACTTGTTTTGAAGCGAGACTACTACTGATTAAACAATGGTATTCATAACAATATGTGAAGGTGTATTGATACAATACATTGTAAGTGTAATACATGTTTAATATTTAATGTTCCCATTATCAATGTGGATAACGTGGATATGTTAATAAATCTTTCTGATCTTGAACTCGTTCTTTTTCCTAACAGGCTTAAATTATCCGCTAAGGGATTGAGAGAATAGACAAGATATTAGATTTTGTGAAAATCTAAAAGAACAGTCAAGAAAAAAATTGCTATTTTTTGTTTCCCTGTTAATTAAAAAAGGTCATTTAGAGAAAAACTTCTTTTGCCCTGGACTTAGTTAATTTTTTAAACATTATTCATATCTATTCTTTCACGAGTAAGAGGTGAAGAAATACACCATAAGTGTTTGCTCTAGTACTGCTGCAAGTCTGAAGTAGAATGTTTGTTGCTTACAAACCCATATGGAAATGCAATGCAGAAAGAAGACGAGTATGTCAGGACAAGGGAAAGCACCTAGTCATTGCCCAAAATGTGATCACCAAAAGAAAGCCTCAAGAAGCTATTTACCATGTTGAGAGTAAAATAGGAGGTATCAGGTGTTGCTCAGGCATCATGCAGGTACCAAGGAATCGTCAGCTGGCCAATTACTTTAGACATTTAACACCAAAGTCTGATCGCTTTATTTCCATTAAAAACATGCGTGCAGGTGAAAGAAAAGATGATTCTTGGTATGTGTTACTGAAAGAAACCACAATTCAGGCAAACAATAGGAGTTCTGCTTTCATTAGAGACATGAGACATAGCACTGAGCATTTGTGTGTGTTGGGAACTGATCAGCACTTGAATAATATTGTTAGAATCTGCTGCAATGTGATAAACCACAAACCCTTGACAGTAGATTCCACTTTTGATATCGATAAGTTCAATGTAACACCAATATCACACCAACACTTGATACTAGAAAACAACACAGCTGGCAATTATCTATCCATTAATGGGCCCATTCTCATCCACAATAGAAAGATGGAGGAAACTTACTCCATCTTATGTGGGTCCCAAAAAGCCTTCGAGCCGGAGATTAGCAATCTGTTCACTTTTGGAACATATGATGAGCAGGCTTTAACCAATGCTTTCAACAAAAACTTTGAGAGAGCAACACACCTTCTCTGCAAGTTGCATTTAAAGAAAAGTGATGAGAGAAAGTTGATATAGCTTGGTATCACCGCCAGAATCAAAGACAAAATCCAAGCAGATATTTTTGGAGAGATGATGGACAACAACTATGAAAGTGGGTTGTGTGGTGCTGACAGTCAAGAAGATTTCTTTTCAAAGTTGTCCATCCATCCTTGAAACTAAATGGATCAAATTGCACAATGAGTGTGATGAGTTCTACAACTGGTTCGACCTCAATAAAGCTAATGACTTTGTGATCAGTGCCATAACTCTCGTGCATCAGTTGGCTGTACTAGGTTCCCCAGGAGAAAAGTTCAATACAAACCAATCAGAAAGAACAAATGAAGTAATTCAGGATTACTTTACACTTGAATGTGCCTTGGCACAGTGAATGAGTATGTTTTTGTTCAAACATGCGAAAACATGTTGATATACAATCAAAAGAAATCTAGTTGACAGTTGTGACTTGAGAAGAGTACAAGCTTTGCAAGGGGTTTAAAGGCTGCTTTGCAGTTATGCGTTTTTGACACATACATACATGCACGTAAAAGTTGAAATCCTTCAAAGTTTATAGTTTTTAAATATACATGAACATGCAGACCCATAGTAATTTAGAATTCAAATTTCTTAACATTTCTTCTTGCGATTGTTTATAGGATAGGTTTTATTGCAAGTTTAACTTTTACATGCATTCATG
This sequence comes from Phenganax stokvisi, assembly GCA_025400075.2. Lineage (NCBI taxonomy): Eukaryota > Metazoa > Cnidaria > Anthozoa > Malacalcyonacea > Clavulariidae > Phenganax > Phenganax stokvisi. Next base: position 1,723 of record JAODVQ020382409.1, on the reverse strand, counting down.
TGTGTGTCAAAAACACATCACTGGAAACCAGCCTTAGGCATCTTACCATCTAGAGTACAATGAAGAGAAGCAGAAAGAAGAGGGTTTTAACAAAGTTTATTCTTCAAAATTGGATGACGTCACACCCAGCAGTGCTACTGCTGCATTATGAGTGATCAGAAAAAACAACCATTATCACAGCAGGGATAGAATGGATTCCTCATAGCGTTTTGCAGGGAATTACAAACAAGGCTTTGTGTTTTGAAGATAATGTGATGATTATGATACATATCTAAGCACTGACAGCGATTGTCTCATCAACCTTGAGTCCAAAAAAGCCACACGTTGTGTTTAGCCCAACAGAAAATGCAAATGTCAAGATTGTCCTAGCTATCTGTGATGCCATTTTGTGCTCATGCTATTGCTGCATGTGTAAGGACAAGAAGTATGAATTTGTATGTTACTTTTAAGTTCTATTTTTCTGTAATCATTGCTAAACAATAAAGTGTATTTGATTGCTTTTTCTAATGTTTATAATCAAAGTTTTTAATAGTAATATATAATATATTCAGTATTTTGGTGTTTGTAATCAAGTTTGGATTATTATATTGTACAAGAATTCATTAGCAAGGCTAGGTTAAGTGTTATATTTACTGAAGTAATAGTAAATAATGTATTTCTATTGTATTCTTAACTTATAATGAGGGCAACTAGTTTATCAGTTTTTCATAGTACTGTTATGTGTTTACCCTCACTAAAAAATGTTGCTGTCTATCTATCTTTCTATCCACCTTATTATCTATCTATCTATCTACCTACTTTTTTCTCAAATCTGAAGTTCTAATGCTTCAATGCAAATATCTTTGCTTTTTAGGTAAGCCTCCAAGAAAAAGAGGAAAACGAAAGCAACCATTGACTGATGGAATGATTGTGGTTCCACAAACTCTACCTATCCAGCCAAATATTGACGTACATAATGAAATTGCTCAAGAACCAGTGCTGACAGCACCTCACCTATTACCGCAAAGATTCCCTATTATGTACCACAAAATTTGTTGCATTTACAGCACAATCCTGAAATGTTAAATGTGGCCTATCATTTAACAAGTTATGGATCTACACCTTCTTGTGTCCTTACATCAACAGTAACACTAATGCAGAAAATGGCATCACCTGCAATTAGGCATCCAAAGTTTTCATCACCAATGCCAAACCAGTTCATGGTGTATCTTTTACAGTACTGTCCTCAGAGGACATCTGTTTGTTTTGGTTGTGGTTATTCATTAAATCCAGGTAGTGTCATTGGAAATCTCCCTATGAATCTGGTAATAGTCCCTCATATGGAAAGAAGTTGGATTCAGGATGGCTGAGTGTTCATTAAACCCTCAAAAGTCTATTTCCACTGTCTAAAAGAATGCATTGAGAGAAAGCAGCCATATTTCCAATTCCAACTGCATTCTTTTATTTTGGATCAAATAATATCATTTTTGGGTAGTGTACATGAATCAGTTATTCAACAGAACCTTGGTGTCATCTTAACCAAGCATTAAAATGCTCGATAACTTTGCTCAACTTTTCAAAGTTTGAATCCAAAAAGGTGTGCATATAAACATTGCTAGACCATGGGGTCTATTTAGCCATATATCAGGACTAACTTTGACATTATGTTGACATAAATGGGATACAGGCTGTTTCGGACAGCCTAACTCATTTTACTTTCTTTATACTTAATAATTGATTCAAT
>JAODVQ020382302.1:0-11281 GCA_025400075.2 Phenganax stokvisi | reverse complement strand
TCAAAAAGTTTCAATTTTGAAATCTGTGCAAAGTTTAACATGTTATGAATTTCTTATTGTATATTCTCCTTTTATACTCAAATACAAGAAACGTCTTTGGGCGTGTTTAGACACATCTAGTATAAATTAGTCCAAAATTTTGACTTTTGAAGATTGACAGGTTTGCATAAAAGGGGGCGCGGTCATTTTGTCCCAGAATCCGCATTTTGCCTCTACTTACTTTGACGCCATCTTGGATCGTCCTCCGTAATAGTAGCTTATACTTTGCCACCATTTTGGATCCATCTTTCCAGCCTACCCACCCCCCTACTTTTGAAATCGATGTGCATCGAGTGCCATATTACCTTATAGTATTTTGGGCGTGTATCCGGATGTGGATCTTGAAAATTGGGGGGATGGGGGATGGTGGTCCGGCATGGGGCAGAACTAACTATTTTCCATCTACTATCATGTTCCATAACTGAGAAGGATATCATTCTCACCTTTTTATAATACCCTTAAGTAAAACTCCTGGTAAAATTAGTTGTATCCCTAAGAATGAGGAAAAATATATAAGCTTTACAAAATATATAACAGTAGGTTATAATAAAAATGGTAAAAAGATTACCGAACAGTTAAGATTTATAGACTCCTTTAAGCTTATGAGTCTTAGTCTAAGTACCTTAGTTGATAATTTAACTCAGGACGACACTTCACGCTTACATTGTCTTAAAAGATTTTTTCCAAACCACATAGAATTACTATCCAGAAAAGGTGTTTACCCTTATGATTATATGGATAGTTTTGAGAAACTTCAAGACACGACCCTCCCACCTAAGGAAGCCTTCTTTTCAAAATTAAATGATGAACATATCTCAGACGAAGACTACCACCATGCACAAAAACTATGGGATACATTTAATATGAAAACTGTCAAGGATTATCATGATTTATACTTAAAGACAGATGTTATATTATTAGCAGATGTGATCGAACAATTTCATAAAGTGTGTTTGAGGCATTATGATTTATATCCATGCTGGTATTATACTACACCTTGATTAGCATAGGATGCTGCTTAAAAAATGACGCATGTTGTCTTGGAGCTTCTCTTTCAAGAAAATATGTATTTAATGATAGAAGAAGGAATAAGAGGAGGTGTTTCTACAATATCTAAACGTCATATAAAGGCAAATAATAAATATCTAAAAATTATGATCCAAATAAACCTATTTATATTTCATACTTGGACACTAATAATCTTTATGGGTGGGCAATGATGCAAAAACTACCCACTCATGATTTTAAGTGGATGAATGAAGAATTAGAAAACTGGGATAATCTTGGTGAAGGTATAGGTTCTATTTTAGAGGTAGATTTTGAGTATCCTGATAATTTACACGATCTTCATAGAGACTACCTATTAGCTCCCGAAAAGATTCAAGCTCAAATAGAAGAGGGTATTACCTTAGAAAAACTCGTTCCCACTTTGTATAATAAGACAAGATATGTGCTACATCACCAGATCCTTAAGAATTACCTCAAGAAAGGACTCATACTAAGAAATATTCATAAGGGAATAAAATTCCAAGAATCTTGTTGGTTAAAACCCTATATAGAAAAGAATACCAACCTCAGAGCTGCTTCAAAGAACAAGTTTGAGAAAGATTTCTTTAAGCTCATGAATACTGCAGTATTTGGAAAAACGATGGAGAATACCCGAAAGCGAGCTAGTGTAGAACTAGTAAACACAGGATGGAGATTAGATAAGCTAATCAAGAGACCAGAGTGCAAAAGATCTATGATATTTGATGAAAATCTCATAGCAGTTCATACTCATTAAACAAAAGTGGTCTTAAACAAACCCATCCACATAGGCATGAGCATCTTGGATATTTCCAAAAGTCTCATGTATGATTTCCATTATGACTATATAAAACAAAAATACGGAGATCGGGCAAGACTAGGATTTATGGATACAGACCTTTTACTATACGAAATAGAGACAGAAGATTTCTACAAGGATATTTCTCTAGATCTCGAGAGATATTTTTATACTTCTGAGATTATAACCGATAATCCTTATATAAGAAGAGAATTTATTGTTGAGTCTGGGATTCCCTTTAACAAAAAAGTTCCAGTTGTTTTCAAAGATGAATGTGGTGGTACCCAAATTACAGAGTTTGTAGGTTTATGAGCAAAATTATACTCCTATCAGAAAGAACCTATGAACGGAATAGTTAAAGAAGTAAACAAAAGTAAAGGTTTAAAGAAGTCGATTATCGAAAAGACTTTAAGATTAGAATGTTATAGAAACTGTCTATACATTGGTGTACCACTAACAAGAAGAATGAATGTGATAAGAAATAAAAAACATGAGCTCTTTTCAGAAACCGTGAATAACATAGCATTGAGTGCCAATGATGATAAGAGGATTATTTTAGAAGATAATATAAGTATCTTACCTTATGAACATTACAAGTTAAGAAAAACGAGTGCAGCAAGTCTAAACTAAGTCTTGAATAAGTAAAAAAAAAAGTGTAATCTTATCGAATGACGCTTTGCGTCCGCTAAGCGATTACACATTTTTAAATAAGCCAAGGGCGTTAAATTTTTTTTCTCAACACCCATCCTCCTACTATTCCAGAATCCCCATCCTGATATTTTGGTATTCTTCCATCTCTTTACTAGGTTTATAATAGTTTTCTAATCTAGGTTCCGGAGTCCATTCCAGACGAGCCGAGTTAAGCATTTTTTTAAGCTCTACGAGGTTTTTATTAGTAGTATTAATATCTCTATTAGCATCACTTAGTTTTGATGTAGTTTTGTTTCTTTATTTTTTCTCTTAACTTCTTTCTCATACCATAATTCTTTATCTCTTGCAAGTTTTTCCATCGTGAGATTATGTCTATTCATTTCTTTTTCGTATCCACTATGATTTAATTTACTTAACAAAAATCCCGCACCAGCAAAAGCAAATGCATTAAAAATTCCTCGTGCTACCATAAAAACCATTTATTATAAAGAATTATTTTTCGGTTTTTTCTGGGATAACGTTCTTGTCTGCAAGATATTTTACTAATACAGATCCCAACATGACGGCTCCAGCAAGTTTTAAAGTACCTTGAATAGATTGAGGTGTTCCAAAAGGTTCTCCTAAAACTTTTTTACTCACCATAGAAACTCCTACGGCAGAAAGTGTTAATAATCCTGCATCATAAATCTGATTAACGTGTGGTTTAGTACTCATTTATTATATAGAAAAAAAACAACAAAAAAATTTAAATAACGTTTGAGTTAATCAAATGTTTCTAAAAAGCCAACAGAGTTGGCGCAACACGTTATTTTTTCCTTTACTCTTTTTGGCTCACTACCCTTGCTTTCTTCAACTTTTTTTGGTTCTTCCTCAGACTCCTTACGTTTAGACTCATTTTTTATTTTATTTTGTGGGGGTTGTTTATTCTTAAAAAACATGTAAGAAATTATGCTAATTCCAAGTATAGAAACTATAATAGTAGATGTAGGAATGATAGATGTAAGAGACCAAGAAGTCACCTCATTCTTCTCAAGTTCTTCACGATTTTTCTTTTTTGCTTCCTTAGCTTGTCTAGAAATCTCCGCAAGGTGTTTTCCAGGTGCTACTCTTCTCGGATATTTCTCTTTCTTTTGCGTCGTAAGGGTAGCGTTAACCTGAGGATCTTGATTTTTTTCCTTAGATATCACTTCAGTCTTACTTAAAAGTTTATTATTTTGTTCACTCATTTATTTAAGTAAGTCTTAAGTAGGTTTTCAGTAAAGCCGAAGGCTGTGTAGCGGTTTTTAAAATTACTTAAAATTTGTTTAAAAATAGACCATGTAGAAACATAGACTACTTGATTTCTACTTAAATAAAGCCGAAGGCCGCGTAGCAGTTTTTAAACGCTCGTATTCGCTTCACTCAACTTGCTAAATGCTCGTATCCACGATTACCGATATGCAAGACTCGTTATTTACAGAAACGCTTGCTGTTATTTTTTGAAACATCACAGACATCATTTTTACCTCATGGGTTTGTGGATGTTTATCTTTAAGCATAAAACTTGTTTCTAACGGAAGGATGAAATTATTAGAAAATATTATAGGATTTTGAATGTCGAAGTCCACTATTTCGTATGATTTTGTGGTGGAATTATCGTTTAATAATAAGTTTAAAACATATTTTAAACTAAATTTGGACAACACAGCGTCTGTATCAAAAGTATGTTTAACTAATGTTATTTTGGTGTCATCGTTGATCAATCCCAGTAATTGAATAATACTATTAGGATATCCTCCACTAGGATTTACGGGAGTTTTCCACGTAGATGTAGGATTTTTATAATAAAATTTATATAAGAAAGATCTGATAGTTTTTAACGTTCTTATACTCCCTAAATTATTTAAAGATAATTGTCGATTTGTTGATATGTCGGTGTTATTAGATGAAATAATTGTTTTATTAGTCTCTATATTTTTTTGATTTCCAGCACTAAAAGCTCTATAAGCTACAATATCAGCTCTATTCAATAGTATGAGCTATTAGACTCTACTTCCAACTTAGCTTTTTCTGGTTTTTCTTCAACTTCTTTTATGTTATTAGATTGTTTTTCATATTCAAGATACATTGCCATTTATTATAAAATATATTTTGCAATAAAAACCCCAACTATCAACATAACTCCTGCAGCTTCAAAGAGATAAGAATTATTGATAGGTTCTATTTTTTCTACCTCTGGTTTAAGACTTAAAGGAATATCTTTAGGAATATTTTTAGGAATATTAGTAGGAATATTCTTAGGTGCTACGTAATTAACACTACTAATTTACCAAATTTCATTTTACCTGTTGCCATGATTAAAACATTATTATATCCTTTGACAGGTTTTTCTAAAATAATCGTAGAAGAAGGAATTAAAATAATTCCTGGACCTATCATCATATTTAAAACAACATTAGTATTGGCTATCACTTTTCTCATGTTAGAAATAGTTACCGTAATATCGTCTTGAACAATTGTAGCTTGAACTAATTTATGAAACACATCATGAGTTTGTGAACTACTGCCCCTTTTTTAACAATACTCCATGTTGTATTAACTTGAGCTCCTAAAACAGAATAAACAAAAGATTCCACCGCTTGTTGTAACAACTTCTGCCCTAACTGTGTCAGCCCATCTGACCTAGATTTTATAAACAATTTCCAGTCACTATCACTCCTGTTTATAGTTTTATGAACCTAATCGTATTCTAGTTCTTTTATATTATATCTTGTATGAGGATCAAATCTAGGCGCTAACTTAAGATGACCATAAATACCTCTAGCTATATAATCACTTAATTTTGCATCTTTATCAGGTTTTTGATGTTTTATGATTTGTTTTATGGGTATATTTTTTCAAATAAGTTTTAAAATATTTTTATCGACATAAGCCTTAAGTTTTTGAGGATGTTTTAAAAATCTTGCCATGTGATAATAAAAATATTTTGCTATACTTGTTATAATATTAGGTTAATTTTTTCTGGTAAGATGTTCTATACTCATACCTCCCAAGTAAGAAATAACATAAGCAGCGACTAAACTCATAAAATAAGGTTTATTAATATAATCAAAATCCATCTTTCTTATGTCTCCAAATTCTTTTAAGTCTTGTGGGTTAAATTTTGTATCTAACTCATGTAATTTGAAGGAGATATAATCATCTTCATTTATGTAGAAGTTTATTTTTGTAAAATCTATCTTATTCGCTTCGGTTAATTCTTCTAACTTAAAGTTTGAAATGGTGCCATAATGATTCCAAATCTGTGGTGTCCAAAAATTATCATCTCTACTAAGGATTTTTTCCATTTTAGATTTGTTTTAAAATGAGGAGTGTTAATACTATATCTATATTTAGAACTTGCTTTATAATAAACATGATCCACCAAATGTAACATGGATGTTTTTATCTCGGGATAAACAGGATTTTCTTCTATTTTTTTAACGACTCTTCCTTCAAAACAAAAATTATCGAGATCAGCATATGGATATTTTTTTTTAAATCTTTGTTTTGCTTGAGATTCTAATCAAGTTTTAATAAGCTTCATAGCTTTGTCATAGTCTTTTCCATAATATTTTTTATACATGGGGTATAATTGTGAGAAAAGTCTATCTGTTGCAATTTCCATTTATTAAAAGAAAAATCTATGCTTAAATAAATGAACAAATTAACTGTATTTATTGAGAATGGAAGTAAAGAAATTATTTTAGACAGAAATATCAAAGTATCACCAGGTGATCGCTTATTTGTAAAACAGCTACGATTTTTTGGGACTATAAAAACATAGAGAAACACTTTAATGATATGATCTTAGACACCTCGATTAATGATAGTGTTTCAAATAAGCTTAAATTTGATCCAGGTTTTTGGAATTTTTCTCAGTTAAAATCTAAACTTTTGGAATATAAACTAGAACTCGAAAATAATAATCATACGAATAAGTGCAAAATAACCAATAAACGATCTGGAGACATAAATTTAAAAAACTTTGGGGTGCTGTTAGGATTAAAAAAAAATAAAGTTATTTCAGCAAACAATTCCACAGAAAGTAATAAAAAAGTAGATGTTCATCTTGGACTAAGATATATTACGGTACATTGTTATATCGTAGACAAATCTAAGAATTTTTTTAATGGTGAACTAAGTTCTTCTATAGTAACTCTACCTATTACCACAACTCAAAGTTTAAATGGCTCTGCTACACGTTATAAAGATATAGAAAGTTCTGTTCAAATACAAGATGGAATCTATAATAAGTTAAACTTTTGGGTAGGTTCAAATATTAATGAAAACGCAGGTTTTGTGTCATTAGAGTTATACTTTTAATAAATGAACAAATCAGACGTTTTTAAAAATTAACAAGAATTAAGAAATCTTTATTATGATCCTAAATCTGGTTATCGATCTGTAGAATCACTTTATAGAAAAGCATTAGAAGATGGTTTACTCATTACTAGAAGACAAATAAGAGCTTGGTTGAGAACGCAAGATACTTACACGAGGTATAAAAAAGTTATAAAAAAATTTGACACAACAAACTTATGTGAATGAATTAGCTGAACCATTACAATTAGACCTCGTTGACATGAGCAAACTACGTCATAAAGATAATGGTTATAATTGGATTCTTACTGGTGTAGAAATATTATCCAGATATGCATCTGCTATTCCAGTATGTAAAAAAGATACTCAAAACATGACTAAGGCTATAAGCAAGCTCTTAGAAGAGTTTAAATCTAGATTCGGAAAATACCCAGATAAAATACAATTCGATGGAGGTAAATAATTCTACAAAGTGGGTGTAAAAACTCTTTTAGAAAACCATGATATAAAATACTTCTCCACACATTCAGAAAGAAAAGCTGCTATCGTGGAAAGATTTAATAGAACTTTAAAAACGATCATGTGGAAATATTTTTACTTGAAAGGAACTTATAAATGGATAGATGTTTTTAAACAATCTTGTTTACAATTATAATAATTCGAAGCATGGTACTATCTTGATGAAGCCAAAAGACGTAAATAAAAATAATTCCGAACAAGTTTGTTTAACTTTGTATGGACATTGGACTGGACAATATGAACTACCAAAATACAAAATTGGTGAAAAAGTTAGAATGAGTAAGTACAAGAATTTCTTTGAGAAGGGATACGAAGCTAATTTTATGGAGGAAATATTTGTGATTAGTAAGATTTTTCAAGGAGATGCTACCATGTATAAAATGAAAGATATCACAGATAACGAACCTATTTTAGGAAAATTTTATGAACAAGAATTCTCACCTGTGGATAAGAAGGAAAGTGAAGCAGATGTTTACAGAGTATAAAAAGTTTTAAAAACTCGTGGAAATATGGCTGTAGTTAAATGGTTAGGTTATGATAATAAACATAATTCTTGGGTGAAGAAAAGTGATATAAAAGACCTTAAATAAATGAATCCAGATTTTACAGATTTAGACTTCAACCAAGATCGTGAATTTGAGCGTGAGTAAGAAAATATCGAGATGAATAATCAAAACCGTGAATATGATGAAGACTTAGATGATAATATAGATAAAGAACACAAAGAAACCTCCTTTATAGAACCTACGGAACCTGAACTAGAATGGGATAAAATCCAAGATTAAATTGATCTAGATGATATCCCTAATCCACGAAGAGACTTAACTGATCAAAGAAGAGCGGAAACAAGAGATAAAAAAGACTTTTTAATAAATGTTTTAGGACAGAACATTAATAAGAAAGATGGACCTGATTCTAAAGAGCTAGTAGAAAAGATTAATGTAGGACTAGGTGCAAGAGGAGGCATCATAGGCGGTGAGTTTGAAGGACAACCGATCATAAAATTAAAAGATGGTCGTTTAGTCTTCTCTGAAAATAAGAACCTTCAAAATTATGTGGATGAGTTTAAAAACTTAGCAGAAAGAGCAAAATTGGAGCATTATAAAACAATCTCAGCACAAATCGAAGAAAATATGGAAATACAATCGATGAACGGGGATAGAGTAGAAGAAATTACGAGTCAGGTAAGCGAATCCGCCGCTATTGAGATCCAAAATAGAATTGAAGATCTAGAACAAGAAATAGATGAGAATAAATATATCTTAACCGAACAAGAACTTAGAGAACTAAATGGAATATTAGATCCAAAAGGAGATTTACCCATAAATAAACTAAACGTCATAAAGATAGAAAAAAAGTATTGGAGAAATAAAGCAAAAGAGGCTTACAGACATAGAAAACAAGCTGAGTCTGAGTCTGAGAAAAGTATTATTATGTTAATAATAAAATACGACTTTGTAAGATCATATAAAGATTTGCTGATCTAAAAGTTGATGAAATAAAACTAAGTGCCAAACAAAGATTAGGGTCTCAAGAATCGATTGAGGTCTTAGAAGATGAACTATTTAAGAATGACTTAAACCACCTAGAAAAGTTTAAAAAATGGGCAAAAAATAATCTTATAGGTTTAAGTGGTCTAGCTATTGCTATAGCAGGAATTATTACTATGGTGGTAATAAGTGTTAGCCGTGCTGTTAAAAAAGGAGCTCAAGCCACGGGTAAGTGCGCTAAAGTGGTGGCAAATCTAGCTAAACAAGCAGCTCCTATTGCTAGTGCTGTATTAGGTTTACTTGCTAATGTTTTAAACTGGGGAGCAAAAGGTGTAATCTTCTTAGCTCAAAACTTGTGGATACTCGGCTTAGCTTTAACCTGGTTCGTGTATGATATGTATAAAAATAGAACACGAAAACGAGTGAAAGCGAGGCACGGACCGGAGTGCAGAGCGCCCTTGAGTCTAAGTGGTATAGAAAATAATAATTTTTTTTTCTTATAATAAATAAATGGCTACTACTAATGAACTTAGACCAGATTTTAGAAAACTTAAAATGACTGATATAAAAGGAAGTAGAAGTAAGCACATTATTACCTTCAACCCTAATGAGGCTAATCCTGGAGAGGAAATCTACGTTGATATTCCAAAATTAAATAAAGAAGATTGTTTGGTTCCAAAATCGCTGAATTTAAAGTTTGACTTCAAAAACGCTAATACTAAATTGTGGTTTTTGAATAACTTAGGAAAAGGATTAGTACATAGACTTTGTGTCTGTAGGAGGAGAAATCTTATTCGATAATACTGGTAATGCTGTTTATGAGATTCATAAAGACCTTTGGCTACCTGAAAGAACTAGAGAAGAGATGTGTGATTTTGGGATAGTTAATGAAAACACTAGAAAAATTATTTCTACGTCTGATGATGGAGCTAAGACCGGAAACACACAAAAAGTTTCAGATGCATTGTTATCTACAGTTTTAGGAACTAAGCAGAAAATAAAACTATCAAAAATATTAGAAGATCATGGATTATACTGTCCTTCTGCATTAGAAAATAATCTTCAATATAGAATTACTCTTCCTAAAGATACTAATATTATGGTTGCTCAAAGTGGCGAAAGTGTGGAAGGATATAGTCTAGAAAATATCGAGTTGGAATACAAAAAGATTCAAAACAAAGAATTAGCTAATGAAAGTATTATGGGATACGAAGTTGGAAAAAATTTATCTTACGAACACGTTACTTTGTTAAAAAACATAGAGTGGGATAAACGTTCAACATTAGTTAATGAGACGAAAAATCTTCCTAGAAAAAGTATGGCTGCCATTGTGATGTTATTTAGGAATAAAAGTGTAACAGATTCTGAAGAATTCGTGTATCCCAATATAAAATCGATAAAAATTACTATCGAAGGTGTTCCCAACTCTGTATATGGTCAAGGTATCAAAAAAAGATCTTTACGACGAGGCTAGAAGACTATTTGAGCATAAAAGCGAGTTAGAATATGAACCTAGTAGCATGACGATTAGAAATTTCTTTAAAGATAAATTTGCGTTGGTGGTGGACTTAAGAACTACGGAGGATAAACTCGTCGTAGGAGCTGGAAAAAAATTACTTAAAACTCAAAATCGAGTGTTGTTAGAAATTACGAAAAAGCTACGAGTGCAAGCATCATGTGTCATATCTTTGTGGTGAGTGATGGATTGGTTAACTTTAAGAATAGAACGATAGAAAATGTTCATTACTGAAATCTTCGATTTCCGGCATAGTTTAAAATGCGAATGAGATGAGCCTAAAATAAATGGGAAATCGAGTTTGCTCGTGGTTTGGCTGTATTACTCATACAGAAAGAATAGAACAATTGGTACCAGATCCTAATCATCCCGGACAGCTGATTAAACAAGTAAAAGTTAATAAGTCTTGTGCATGTTCTTCTAGATTTGGTAGAAATGGAACAGGTCTTAGATTTAATACGCATTTTGATTATAGTAATAGTTTCTTCGAAGATGTTAAAAATACGAGAATTATGGAGAACTAAGTAAAGCGCTTAAGTGCCTTTAGCTTGTTTAAAATGTATAACTTTTTAAGAGTTATACATTTTTTTTTGCTCCACGTAGTGTTCATAAGGATATCTTAAGGAATTTCTAATCTTGCATATTTTATGTTTTTTAGCTGTTCGCTAGGCGGTGGTCGCACTACGACCGCAATGCATCATGCGTAATTTAAAAAAATCAATCATTTGTATTCTAGGCGTCAAGCTGTAAAGGTCAAAGAGCTCGAATAGGACACTGTAATTGCAAATCCTGATACATTTTGCTGAATTGAGAAGGGCCTAAGTACGCTTTTGCCGTTCGTAAAGAAGGTCACCGCTACTGTGTGCAACTTAGAACAATTTGCTAATCAAATTTGTGCCG
>JAODVQ020382195.1:0-11284 GCA_025400075.2 Phenganax stokvisi | reverse complement strand
AATGTAGAAAATCAGATAGCATTTACCTGTGAATGAAGGATAGATTGCTAATTGCGTATGTGACGTTTTTTTCTGTACTTTTACTTTTGAGGAGGTCTGCAGACGATGACTGATTAATTTGTAATGACTTGTTCTTGCTGTGCGATAAATCTTTATCGGTTAAAAAATTTAAATAACAACGAGCATTAGGGTGATCAAGCAGAGCTTTTGTGACGAACGTTAAAAACATCAAAAATTTGTAAATCATCAAAACTTTAATAAATTCCCACAGATTATTTGCGAAAGTCATAAATATGATTTGACTATATTATAATTATTCAAACAAAACAGCCTCTTAACAATTTAAACATTGATGTATATAAAATGAACAAGACGCCTGCTCAAGCGTTCACTCCGCATAAGGGCCATTTTCCTCTACAGCCGTTTCGCCCGAGCGGGCGGAGCACACAGTTTTGAACATGGTCTGTCGTCTGTCGTTGTCTGTCGGCGCTTGGTCTCGCGTGCACGCTTGGAATGTTAAAAGTAATTCAACTTTCTCCGCGTGCACGCGAGATCAAGAGCGAATAATCAACAACAGAGGAGGTTTAAATATGTGCGCCCTGCCCACGCGGGCTAAATGGCCGCAGTGCAAAAGGCCTTAAAGTTACTAGTTTAGACCGCAGTATGATTTTGAAGCTGCAGTGAAGCCCCGAGGACGAATTGTCGTCTTCACGTATTTTATCAATTTGTCGGTACAACTTGATGCAATAAATACCAATCATGCTTAGAGCGATAATCTAAATATAGGTATGCATCGCTTTAAACCATATGCTTTAAACACTGGCACAAGAGTTTTGCAAATTGCGCATGCCCGACTAATATGTTAATATAGTTTTTACACATAAAAGTCCGATACATAATTCAGTGTGGAGTATCGCAACGTTAAACTCATCTTTTAGAAAGTTTGACAATTTATCTCAACTACATTGACATATGAAAGTGCTTGCAGTGTAATTTGTTATGTACATGCATTCGAGAAAATGCCACTTTGCTGAGCGGAATAAAGATGCAATGATGATGTATAAATGGGCACATCATCAGCAGGAGCGAAAGTAACTCCTTGTTGTGCGGGGGGGGGGTCCGATGGAATTGCCCAGTCAATACTTATGACGCCCTGAAGATGCATGCACTGCAAATTCCAAGCGTACTCTTGCAGGCACTTTTTTGTATTTCTCCTTTAAGGAGGAACATAAAACTAGATCGTGTATCAAACTCAAGTATTCAATTTGATTGGAAATTTACCCATCTTAGCATTAGGTCACATCTCCAGCTCGATGTCTAAAAAATGTTGTCATTTGTCTTACTCACATGCAAGAACGAGCAAGTCATTCAAACATGTATTTCTCATCGCAGATCGAAGGTAGTTCTTTACTATCTTGACCTTTCTGAAAGTTAGCTCATCTTTTGCAACGGAAACTGGTGTGGTATTTCTAAATGATGGGTGGGAGAGTTTTATGTCTTTGCATAAAAATTATTGAATCATATATGAAGAACTATGAAGGAAAAAGTATTGATCACAATTTTGTTGCCCTGTAGGATTCTTCGATTGCCCTGAAAATCGATCTTTTTTCAATATTGGGGAGGGTGTCACCCCCCCCCTTAAATTTCGCCCCTAATCATCAGCAGTTTTCTTGGGATTGTACAGAAGCTACGGTACTTCGTGCATATAGCTACTATAAGAATTTACACAGCCAATGTACAACCGGTAAATGTTTACAACGAGAGACTTCGAGCAAGTCTACAAATTTGTTTGAGTCGCTGTAGCTAACAGTGCAACTAAAGTAATAATATTTTGTTAACGCCAACAAATATGTCGATAACATTGCGCGACATAACCTCATGACTGGGTACATCTTGTGTTTTTATCTAAACACGAGATAATGTATCCACTGCTTGGCTGGGTAACAATAAATAGAATTGACATCAGTCGAAATGAAAGTGAAATTTCAACCCCAAGTATACTCTAACATATACTTTGCATGTGTTCCACTTATTGGGGCTAGTTTGCCTTACGCACAGACAGATAGCAGACACACTGCGATATTCGGCAATGTTACTATTACGACTGACGCCGAGTATTGCAAACGGTATAGAACTAATTTAAATATATGTGAAAACCGCTTGTCGTAATGCGTTGGCGACTGTGGTCAATTATTGTAGACTATCGCGGCAAAACAAACAAACTTGTATGTGCGTCATGTGATCGTATGCTGTACTGTCTACATGAGACCTATTTGGGTTATTGTGGATGTGCCAATTTCTAACAGCGAAAATAAAAAAAGCTGACTACAGACCCGAGACCCCTACAGGGTAGGCGGAGTAAAAAAAAATTTGCAGGTTGATTGATCATTGATGACTCCTGCTGACTTGAGACTTTCGATTCCATGTATTAAAAATGAAATTAAATAATTTTGTCATAAGAACAAATAATGTCTAAAAGTTTCCTTGAGTTATATTCGCAATGAGTATGCAAACTTTATTAGAGTTTATCGATAGTTAATCCGCCACCATTTCAACAACTCTGAAGAAAAAGTTAAGAATTAGCAGAATTATATTATTAAGAATATACATAAATATGGCCTTTAAAATGGCTATGTCAATCGCAGAATTACGTTTATGCAGAGATGTTGGATTGCATAAAATATTATTGGTGTAATGGCAATGGCAAATGGTAATTCGCAGTGTTGAAACAATATGAAGTTTTCATAAACTGCAAAATATGAAAGGATTGCTTTAGCTCACTAATCTCGAGAATTTCCTTCATTGTTTATAATTTATATTTTGTTCTCACCAAATTTGGATAACATCTGTTTTAAAAACAAAAAGTACCAGCATGGTGCACTTATGCCAGCTTTTGAGCTTTAGTGATACAATTATCTTGAAACAGTCCCTGAGCAGCCGCACAAAATATTATTGCGTAATAAGGAATCACTACGTACTTCTATTTCGTGTTGCAAATTAGAACAATTAATAATGGCGTTGATTTTTTTTATGCTGTTTTTGACTAGGTAAGCAGATGTAGTGTTGTTACGCTGGAGCCACTTTCCAATGCATACAACAAAGTTTTTGAAAATATCACGATGGGAACGTTTGCCTCAATATTATTTAACTGTGAATACCAATGAAGTGTTTACACAAAAATTTATATCTGCTGTGCGAGAAATATGAAATGTATAACACGAACTTTCCCATGTTGACATTTAGGTGATTACGGGTAGTTATAATATAGAACACTGTTATGACACTCTTTTCAAATTTGTTAATGAATTATTGATGAGTTTGAAAATCTATAATAATAGTTATATATTTTAGCATTTGCTATGGTATTCTCATATCTTTGTTTGGAATTTCATCCATCAAAATAATATCGTTTCAAAAACCATCTATTTCGCAACAAAAGTAAAAAATCACGCAGAGAAACAGTTCGCAGCTTTTAAAGCAAACTTCTTCCGATAACAAAGAGTTTTTCACTTTCTAACAGAATTTACAATAAAAACTAAAACGTTTTATTTCAAAATTGGTCGGCCGACTAACAATCTTCTATAATGTATAATGTAAATACTGTTTTGAAATAAAAGCTTACGCTCTTTTATGACGAAAAACAGCGCAATGGTTTTTTCAAAAGAAAGAAGTCAGCATGGTATCACCTACTTCCACGAAATTGCCACTTTCGTTTTCACATCTAATAACATACATGAAAAAATTTCTCGATTCTGATTGGCTAAGAGCAGTGCAATTTTTAGGAGATACAGTGCAGAAAAAGGAAATTCAGTGCAATTTTTCAAAATTTTAAAAATTTTTTCATAAAACATTTTTATAAACTGAAAGAAAATCAGCTCAAAATTATTTATCGTGCATGTCCTTTTCGCAAACTGAGCATTGTACAGTTATCAGAGAGTTTATCCTTCACATTGAGTTTTTTCATGTATATTAGTAACAAGTAGCTAATAGTATGGTTTCTCGTGCAATTTGGAAAAACATACACTCGTGGGTTTTCCAAAGACTTTAAATTGCACTCGTCCTCACTCGTGCAATTTTGATAGTCTTTGGAAAACTCACTAATGCATGTTTTTTCCAAAATGCACTCGAAACCATACTATTACCTATACCAATACGACGAAAAATTTTTGATTAACGTTCTCTTTGTTCTAGATTCTGTGACGTCTTCGATCAGACAATTTCTCACTATTTTCGCTATTCGTGATCTAATTTGAACGACAGTAAGTTAACTAATACTTAATACGAGCGGATATATTAACTGAGATAATTTCTTGACGTTTGTCAGACCAGCTGAGTTTGTAAAATGTGAATTACAATAAGTTGGTTTCATAGTTTGAAAAAAGATAAGACAATGAACGAGTTTCGTTTTCAATCCATAAATTTCAAAAACGCAAGTATACCATGATTGGGAAAATATAATAATAATACATGGCGAGCAAACTGCCCATGCGCATCACACAACATTTCACTTAATGAATCGTAGTATAACAACTTTAGTTAAAACGCCAATAATCATCGATTACACATTTGTGACAGCTGCGAGACCTTTTACATGGCGCACGCACTGCAGATAGGTGAATCCTTGCGTTTTACAAAAACTCATCTTGCCCTGCTGGGGCGATACAAGGGCAATACGCATTTTATTTATTGTTTATCACGAAAAAGTGGTATACATCAAATTCTCAAGAACAAATATATGTTAATTTATACTTTTTAGTTGTGTTGCTGTTTTCTTTTAATGAAGCTTGTTATTATGTATAGCAGGTGCACTCGTTGACTGCTAAAGCAGCTAGTACCGATGAAAGTTTGAAATGTGACAACGTTTTTAAAGGAATCTTGAACAAATTCCGATCCAACAAGTCGTATAATAAATTCCTAATTAACTTCGTTCCCTCAGTCCGTATATTCGGGAAAGTATTGCCTTAAGAGGTCTATATTCATATCAGTAAAATACACTAAAAATCGTTACTCATCTCACTCACTAGTTACTGTAGTCAGTAATATGTAGGAAGCCGAATTAAGGCTGCAACCCAGTTACACGCGTTTTTAACACGCATGCGAGAGTTCATTTTACATGTGACTACAAACAAAACGCCTCAAAAAGCGCCTCCAGGATCAACGGGTAGTGTAGCAATTCCCATGAACTCTGCATTATAGAGAAGCGTGTTTCTCATTTAGTACAAGTTCAAGTAATATAAAGCGTGAAAATGTTTACAATAAAGATGTGTTGAACAACAAGAACGGGTTCGAGATCTTGCGCGGAACTCATTGTCGTTTGCTTGGTGAAAGTCTTTCGTTAAGGCTGTATTCTACTGTTGCATCTTTTAAGCCCATAAAACTCAGTTTTAAGTCCTCATACGATTTTTATGGCAATTTATTATCTTATTATCATAATTTATCTCTTCTCTCGAGATGTAAGTGACTTTTTCAATTAATTTGTGCATTGGCACTGGTGTTATAAACATTTACAATATTACCGTAATTAAAGCGTTCAATTATCTCATATAACGTTATTTACATGAAAATCATCATTTTCGGAAACACATGTAAAGTGAAGTGAGATAAATAAATCGTTTGATTAGCATATTAATTTCTCAGCACAGGCTGAGCTAGTAAAGTTTACAACTTTTATATGTACAACGTCTTCCAGGGACCTAATAGCCCAATTCATCATCTGTTTACATGTGTTAAAACTTTTAATGGTCAGTTTACAACAGACAAAGATTTTTCATTTTTTTTTAAAGAAATTGATCCAGTGCATTAGCAAGACGTTTTGACAAGAAATATGAGCATATCTTTCCAATCAAACGCCCAACGGATGCTCCAGTCAATAGACCAACCAACCCGCCAACAACGGGGACTGGAATAAGAAGCTGTCCAACAAACAACCCACTGATGGATCCCGCTGAGCGAAATAAAGCTGAAATTACTGTATCACTTACTTCTTTGATAAAGTCTTTTCTTGACTTTATGTGCACTCCATCTTTCCACTTCTGTTTTGCTTGGCAAATGTTGTATGCAGCATTGCAGATTTCCCAAAGTAACATAAAAACCACGCCTAGAGTAGATCCTACAGCAGAAAGACCTTCAATTCCCTCTTCAGTGCTTATTGCATTTCCTAAGACGGATTCACCCCAACTCAGTTTCTCAACCGACTCTAAAACATATTTAGGTATCTGAGAAAGTACTTGAATAATAATCGTTATTGTGGCACTGCCCCCCACAGTAAGGAAAAGCACCGGGAGAGTGGCTTGCAAGCTGATATTTAAATCACATAAACACCACATGACGAAAGACTCGCAGTTGTTATCTGCCAAGCTGTAACACGATTCGTTTTTTCGTCTTTCTGCTCTTTCAATAACTTCTTCTGTGGAATATCTCTTCCACTTTTCGGGCCAAATCACTCTTTCGACCTCAGCTCCTTTGTTTTGCAACGCACTTTCGCTTTCGATAAAGTCCTTATGTGGTAACGTCAGCTCCTGAATACTGGCAATTTCTCCAAGTGCAGAGCCTGAGTTGAAAGACCCTTTTCCAAAGAATTGAATAGCTGCATTGCGTAAAGTGTTGAAGTAATGATTAATTATTGGTCGTCCTTCGCTATCAAATCCAACACAAAGGAAATGGTGGTAGTACATAACCTTGCCACAGCGGGATTTCTTTCGAACTAAATGATCGCCTTTGTTTATTTGTGAGAATCTGGTAATAGGCTCTCTTGCTTGAAGATGCTCTTTTAGGATATTTTGTTGCTCTTTAACGCTATTGAGTTCCACCACAGCTCTCCAGTTTTCCTCTGGGTCTTCACCGATAATCATGGTAGAAAACGCAGTTGATCATCAGTACAAGACTTGAAATGTATTGTTTTGTTTGCCTATGATCAATAGAATAAGCGATTCCGAATTAGACTTCACAGCTGGAAAATAAATATCGTTTTATAGGTATCGATGGAATAACGAGCACGTTATGTAGCGTGAAAAGGATAAATATCGACGAACAGAAGTTTAAACTCAAATAATAATATTAATCCAAAATTATCCACAAAATATGTTGAGACTTTCAAAATTTGCCCCTAGAAACAAATTTCTTTGTTGGAACACATGTTTTTCAAGAAAACGAAAAGGTACACACAAAAAGTTGCGATCACATGCAGCAATTTGAACAAACTGCTTGGGCTGTTGTAACAACGCAACAAAAATTTTGGCACGTATTGATGTAAAAACTGAGGTATTAAAACGGTAATTAGGTTGACTGAATGCTGCAATATTATTCTTGTTGTTTCGGGAATCTCCCCAGCTACAGATGAACACAATCCTTCATCAAGAAAATCCATAATTCCTAACTTGCAAATTTTAAAGTATAACGTTAATGTTCTGTATTGGCACTTCTTCATCTTATGCCGGAACTTTTTACGTATTAATTAAACGTTTGGAAGGTATGGAGTCGGTAATTGGGTTATATATTTACCCAATAAAGTATCACTCAGTTTAATGTATACTATTCGACCTCGCAACCGACGGGATCAGCTTTGAATCCAGATTCTAGATGACACAAAAACTAGACATTATTCTCACCTTCATAACATAAATCATAATTATATCAGATAGAACAGGGAAATTGGTTTGCCAAACACTTCCAGGCTAACACTGACTCAAAAACCAATATAAAGACTAATTATAAGATGCGTGAGTTACGCATAGAGACATGGATCGCTGTAAGGAAAACTATTACAAACAATATGTCAGCCTCTAGTAGCTTAGTTAAGGATGTGTGTTCAAATCGTGCTTTAGCCAGTAAATTTCTTCTGGTCTTAGTATAG
This sequence comes from Phenganax stokvisi, assembly GCA_025400075.2. Classification (NCBI taxonomy): domain Eukaryota; kingdom Metazoa; phylum Cnidaria; class Anthozoa; order Malacalcyonacea; family Clavulariidae; genus Phenganax; species Phenganax stokvisi. The sequence continues at coordinate 3,432 of JAODVQ020382195.1, read as the reverse complement.
ATATAACTTAGAGAAACTTTTACAATGCAGAAAATCAGATATCATCTACCTGTGAATGAAGGATATATTGCTATTTGCTTAAGTGACGCTTTCTTTTTTGTATTTTCATTTTGAAGAGGTCCGCATCTGATGACTGATTAGTTTGTAATGACTTGTTTTTGTTTTGTGATAAATCTATACAGGTTTAAAACTTTACATAACAATGAGCTCTAAAGCTATCAAACAGAGTTTTTATGACGAACGTTAATAACATCAAAAATTTATAAATCATCAAAACCCAAATAGATTAAGTCATAAATATGATGTGACGATATATTATAAAAGAGACTGAAATAAAACGGTCTCTTAACAATTTAAACATCGATGTATATAAATGAAAAACAAATTACCAGGTTGATTGATCATTGATGACTCCTGCTGACCTGAGACTTTCCAAGTATTGAAAATGAAACTAAATATTTTCGTCATAATGAGAAATAATTTCTATAAGTTTCCTTGAGTTATAATCACAATGAACATGCAAACTTTGTAAGAGTTGATTGATAGTTCATCCACAAGCATTTTAATAACATTGAAGTAAAAGTTGAAAATTAGTAGAATTATATTATTAAGAATATGGCCCTTGAAATGGATACGTCAATCGCAGAATTACGTTTATGCAGAGATGTTGGATTGTTGTGAAAAGACGGAAATTTTAGGTATATAGGTTGACCGCAAACACAATAGTACTCATGCTGTTCCAAGAATTTCTTTCTAAACAGATATAATTTCTCAGTAAACTTAAAATAATGTCATTTTGAAGCTCAACTCTTTGCGCTAGCTACGAGGGGATAGGTCTAGGTTAAAAAGATGTACAAAATCCTGCAACCCTTCGTTAGTTATATATACAGGCACGAAACATCAGTTCGTTCAATTTTTACTACATGCCTTGTAGCTCAATAAACCTCATGCATGTGTTCGAATTCGGTCTTGGCTAATAATTTTTACCAGTCTTGGTCACGATAATTAGAAAAAACTTACAATTACATTAACTTTCCCAATTATACGTCCATCAGAACTTGACATTAGATTATCTGGCTTGATATGACCTAAAATGTTGAGTTGAAGCATTGGGCTAGCAAACAAACAGTCGTGGATTTCAGTTTTGGATTGGCCTACGAATTTTTTGCTGAGTTTTGTTAAATAGCGCCGAGGAACTTATTCGAAAATAGCACGTAAATTTACCCAGTCAAAAATTTAGTATTGCATAAGTGTAAATGAAAGTCAGACTGCATGATCTCCCTTTATATAATGAAGTTGAAAACGAACTGTATAGTTGCCATTTATTTGTTTATTTCATTTAAGCCGCCCAAGTACAACCAACTGAGATTTACAATTAAAATTTACGAAAATAAAATTCATTAGGTCATTCCTTCTATTTTATTCTTTGACTTCAAAAAAGGTCCGTGCACGATGACTGATTATTTCGTGATAAACTGTTTTCGCTTGATAAAATTACACAACGGACAGTTTTAAAAGTGGTAAAACAAAGATAGCAGGTCAATTGATCATTTATCACTCCTGCTTTTCTGGGATTTTCGAAGAATTTAAAACGAAACTACCGAGCTTTGTCATTGGAATCGAATGAATAACTCCTCGTAAGTTTCTTTAAATTGTCCCTGGCAAGACCAAAGTTTATAAGTCGGAGTTCCCGAGCCCGGTAAATTAAGACAAACATTCGTGTAAATTCGGTCGAAATCTTCATTTGTGTATGCAAATAAACTGATATTGATTAAATCTGAATTTCTTTCGAAACTTTTTAGTGAATTGTTAACGAGTTTGATAACTTTTAACAATACTTGGTCAAATTGTTATTGTAAGCACATTCCTAAAATGATCAATTCCGTTTATTGTGAACGTATGCGTATGACGATATGATGTATCAATTTTCACCAAAGGGTAATTCATAGTGTGAAACAAGATGAAGTTTTCATAAACTGCAAAAGATTAAAGGTTGCTTTAGCTCAGCTATCTCGAGAATTTTCTTCATTGTTCATAATTTATATTTTGTTAGTTCTCCCTGAATTTGGATAACATCAGTTTTAAAAACAAAAAGTAGCAGCATGGTGCACAAATAGCGAGAAAAGGTTTAAATCAAAAGAAACGTGATGTGATTCAAAGCTAAATTTTGTATTTCGTATTATTCCATGCTGTAAATATACTGTATGTAATTTAACTGCCATCTACAATCTTTTTCAAAATTGTTGGGACAGACACTAATAATATCAAAAAATATCCCAAACCCTTCCCCCCGCTCCCCCTTTTTCAATGCTGTGGAAGAAAATACGTCTCTACTATGCGTGGGCTTTTCGTTATCAAATCAATACAACATTGAACGGGGTAAGAGGGGGAAGTTAAGAAGAAATAAATTTTCTTAGCAATTAAAGCAGTCTATAATTTAACTGCTTTTTCGCGGGTGTCCCAACCTGTTTTGAAAATGATTGTAGGTGAGGCTTCAGCTCCATAAAGTGAAAAAAACTGCAAGCATCGACTTTTGCAGTCAGTTTCTTTTTGAAGAAAGGTCTGGTTCATAGCACACATTTGAAAAGATAATATCGCAAAAAAGACGATTGAGCAACATTTTGAACTGAATGAAAATATGCACTTTTAATTCCTTGCTTTGAAGAGCTAAGCCAGGCTCTCCAGGTTTATTCAGTCTTCGAATAGCCGCAGCAGTGGTTCAGTGTATTGTAAACAATTACCATGGTTTCAATTAACACGGCAACCTCCTGGTCCAACGGTAAAATTGCTTTCACAAGGGGAAAAGTGGAGTCTATTTCTCGACCAGGATTACTACATGCAAAAGTATCGCAGGGAAAACGTAGTTGCAATAAGAGATAAAACAAATAAGATTGGTTTAATAAAAGAAATGCACCCTCTCTTTGTCAACGTTCAGAATTTAAAAATTCAATATATCCCAAGTCGACGCTTGATTCGTGCTTACACCAGCTTTCAAGCTCTTAGTGATGTCATATTAATTATCTTTAAAACAGTCCCTCAACAGCTGCATAAAATATTATTGGTGTAATTGCAATGGCAAATGGCAATTCACAGTGTTGAAGCAAGATGAAGTTTTCATGAACCAACCGCAAAGTATGAACGGATTGCTTTAGCTCAGCTATCTCCAGAATTTTCTTCATTGTTCATAATTTATATTTTAATCTCACTGAAGTTGGATAATATCAGTTTTAAAAACAAAAAGTAGCAGCATGGTGCACTTACACCTACTTTTGAGCCCTAGTGATGCAATTAAATCCAAGGTCTCTGGTAAATAAGGTCGACGCCCTACAGGTTGTAATTAACAGCCTTGAAGCTGATATTGTTTGTATTACTGAAATATGGTTGACTGATAATGTTCCAGACTCCGTTGTTGATATAAAAGACTATGCTTTG
>JAODVQ020382090.1:0-11284 GCA_025400075.2 Phenganax stokvisi | reverse complement strand
GGCGGGGGGGGGGGGTATATTCATATTTTCATAGCCTACATGCAGTACTTACCATCAACACTATAATATCCATTTCGTCTCATACGAGCCTTCTGTAAATAACGATAAAAAAAGAACAAAAATGTTAAGAATGAAGATCGAACCCAGTTTGTTCCCGGATATTCACCTAGTTCTTTCGATTTCCTGTTCTAAATAATCTTTTAAAAGCACAAAAACGACATTAAATTGCAATGCAATTAAACAGAATATTGTCATGCAATAATAGCATGAAAGTATTTCCTATAGCAACGATATCGTTGTTCCATTTTCATTTTATTAATGGCAAAAATACACAAAAAAAAAATGACAGACGATTTCCCATTCAACGTGACGGAAATGACAGCCACTCGAGCAATAATCTTGTGTTAAAACTGTAGGTAGACATCTTCAGTAAAGCTTAGAGATTAAACGGAAGTCTACCCCCAAAATAAGTTAGATTTCGGAGCAAATACGTTACTCAATTTTGGGGATTTTTTCTGGCTTGCCCTTTCAAAGAAAGTTCGCGGTTTGGCTTGTTTTTGGCTACTTTTCATTTCAATGCAATTGTCAAAACTGTTAATTATTTTTAATTGTACAAAAAAGTTAGTTCCATGGTAAATGGCGTAGGAAGTTGCTTTGCAATGTAAGTTCCATTGCTCTTGTTGGTTACTGCCTTACTCCTCAATTGACGAATCAAAAAGTCCTACAGACAAGCTTGCCACTTGACTTTTTTGGTGTTTTTTGAGAGGGTAATAGTTTGGCCTCTCTTCATGAATTTTGGCTACATTTCAAAAACTATTTGGCTCTGAAGGTGTGCAGAAACAAAGTCTGTGACTGTGAACCATTCTTTCACGAACGTTGTCTAAGTGACAAGAGGTAAGTCAGCTCATTAAATTTGCACGAGTTGGCTTTATCTCTGAAAGTGCATTATTATAGAACATTCATTCACTTGGGTAATTCTCGCAGCTGTATAACGTTATGTTACTACAGTTTGGTCAAGATTGCTTATGCGGTGATTTCTTCGCATGTTCACACTATTCCGCTATGGTTGGACCTCCAGAGTGTTCGACCGCTCTGTCGTAAAATATCTGAGCATTTACACTATACCGTACTTAACGTAGCTGCTGCACCAACTGTAACAAAAATGGCCCCTAGATCTGCAAAATGCCAGAGAAATTACACTCGGGCACTCGCTTGGGCGTGCGCACTGCTTTACATTCCAGCATCGTATTTTTTAAACTGACAGAAGCGTTTGCAATACGGCAATTTTATCATAGCGTAGTGATGTGTAGTGATTTGCATCCGGAATGCCAGGCGTAGTGGTCTGTTCTTAGTGCGGTCGCTTCGTCATAGCGTGAATACAATAGTAATAAGCGTAGTGATATATTTGACGGAGTGCTAAACGTAGCGTCAACAGGGCCTCAAATACAACTTTGCACGTGCAATGGCATGACTACTACAGGGAGACTTCATACTTTGCAGAGTTTATGCACCCGAGTACGTCGCGCAGCTTGCTCATGCTGTATCAAAGCTTCCACTAGATGTTCTTTAATTATTCAACAATTTCCCAAACATTGTCTTAATATGATAATGAAATAGATAAAAAACAAACACTTACGAGTTGGGTAGTGTGAACTTCGTTGAATGCAAGATATCCTGCGAAAATTATGAACGCAAACGTTTCAACAACACTTGATTTAGCCATGTTTCAATCATGAATGACCACAACAATGAAAGAAGGTTATAGACTGTGGTCAAAGACTCAAAGTAGCTTCATATTACAAACAATGCTACTTGAAATACACGTGGTGTATGATATTTCATTCTGAGTAAATTCGAAAACAATTGAACACGAGATTTGTTTGTTGGCATAAACTATGAAGAGCATGTGATACTGGCTTTTGACAGGCAAATATCATTTACAGGGGAAATAAAAAAGCTGGCAGCGTTTCATTTCAACCAACTTCATCCGTTCATTGTACTAGAATTTAATCTTCTTTGCATCGAAGTCATTAAAAAATAACAGTTAATGTTACTATGAAAAATATCATATAAGTCTTCTCTGGTAATAATTATATTGATATATTCGCCTCAGAAATTGTTGAAAAACTTAATATTCAATACTATGAAAAAGCTGCCTGTCAAAAATATGTGAAAATTTAGTTTTGACAAAGTGAAAGTTGTCTTGCTACAATAGTTAAAAGGTCAAAGCCAAGGAAGTGCTCAAATGATTTCCGTGTTCCAAAATATTGAGAATAATGATAGAATCAGTATTTTTTATGTATACCATGATACTTTTTGTCGTTGGGTTTTACCTGTCAGCTTTCATTAAGAGTTACTGGTAGGAAGATAATTAGACAAATCAACTTTATTTGATATCATTATTCATGAGATGCATATATAGTTGTCCAACTATAACTGCGCATTCTAAATAATTGTAACCGCCAGGTAGTCAATTCCAATGCAAGAAGAAGAAAAAAACAAAGCAAGACTACTTTTCCTACGAGAATGACATATCAAAGAGAGGAAAAATTCTTTGAAATTTCTATTGTTTTAAAGTTGACTTGTGAAATTTAACAGTTAGTGTAAGTTGATGTAAGTTACAATCAAAAAGCAGCATTTCGGTCACATGTACACATCTGCAATTCTCCAAAAAGTTCAGCGAACTCACATGAACTTTTTTTAAAGCACATTGTGTCCTAATTGGTATTCATAACTTTACTAAAGATATGTCCTACCTAGATACACAACAGATCTGTCGCTCGCATTTTAACTAGTACTTAATTAAGGCTGTGTTTCATAAGGTCCTAATTGCCTCAAACAAAGATTGACTCATGATAACTTTAAAGCCAAAATATTTTATCTTTTTAGCTGTAGCTACGTGTGTGGTCACGTGTGCGCTTTTGTCGATGATACTGCAGTGCACTTCATTGCGTTCCTACCTTGAGCCTACAGTTCTCTTATAGGGCCGATGGTCGGCAACGCCCCCGCGACTTTTGTTCTAAATCATCGGAAAAGATAACTATTGGAGCTAGACAAAAGACTTCAAGCATCTGGAATCAAAAACAATGAACGTCGCCGATCACCACGACTTACGAGACCCTGGATGTATGCTTATGCTTTCATCGCAAGTGAAATCAAGCGTTTTAAGCTTGTCAAAACTACAGGTATCACACAAGTATCATTAGAGACCTTTAGCTTGGCGTTCAAGGCACATCGACAACCGCGAACGGCAAACTTCAAATTGTATTTGCAAGACAGATTTCATAGCTTTTCGAAGGAAAAAATATTCGTGCATCAAACTAAAACATGAATTAACTACTTAGACGAGTTGTGAATTTAAGACCAACTGTTGAATGCAATTTATAGTTTTCCGTTTGAGGTTAGCGGTTTGCCGTAAAGGTCAAGCTAAAGGTCTCTATTAAAAACCTTTTTCCTTGGGGGTTGCCTATCCCCAAAAAGCTGCTGTAGTTTAGGTAATTGAGCTAACAAAAACACGTAGAGTGACTGACTTAAGCCCGTTTTCTACTACGCGAATTTTTCCAGCGAAAAATAAATCCAGCGACGTGATTGGCTAGGAAAATAATTGCCGCGAAAAAGTCGAAAGCGAGCCAATCACAATGCCGGATTTATTTTTTGCACGAACAAATTTGCGTAGTGGAAAACGAGCCATAGGCATATTTTCCACTAGCAATATATTTTGCGCAAAGCAACTTGGGGCTAATGCAGTTTGGCGGACACCTTACGACGCTGACCAACCAAAAACATATTAGATTGCGAACGCTGAGCCCGCAAACCAACCTTGCCCTAACCTGGTGTCCGCTAAACTGCATTCTAGCCAGCAACTTTTGTATATTTCAAATTGAAAGGAACTGATTGAAACTAATTAGTTTCAGCTGAAAGCAACGAGACAAAGAAAATAATTTGCTTGGCACGAAAAAAACTGTTAGTTGAAAACAGGCTTTAGGCCCGTTTCAAAAGTCGAGCAACAGTCGTGTCGCGCGAATGCATTAAAAACAATCGATCTTGAGCGACTTCACCTGATTAGCTGTTACCATTTCCAAGCAATCATCAACTGCAAACGTTTTTCATGTTTGTTAAGTTTTAATATTACATTTTTGCCGATTGAAATGCGTACGTTTGAATTTTGAATGAAGAAGAAGCATATGTTGACAGATTACTCCCACTTTCTGTCAAAACATGCTACTGCCTTCGTTGAAATCTTACTCATTTACCGTAAACAAATACGAAAACCGTTTCCAGTATTGCTTTTAATGCATACAACACAACAGTAGCACGCAATGGTTGATATAAAGCCCGGCCTACACAAGAGCTAAGTACTTAGCAAAACGTCATTCGTGGCTGTTGGCGTAAGCAGAAAACCCTAGTGTGCGGTGCACTTTTGTAAGTTTTTCAGACACTCGTGACGCATATGACAAACACGAGTAGGGTTTTCTGCTCACGCCACCAACCACGAATGACATTTCGCTAAGCACATGTCTAGTGTGCGCCGGGATTTAAGTACTGCAGTAACAAAACAAAGTAGTTAGTAATTTTGTAGAATATTTCAATTTGCATTTGTGAATTTTCATCAAACCCAAAATATTTGCACAAAATCAAAGCTACAGCTAAACGTTATAGCAACGCATGCGTAAAGTTTTAAAAAAATTAAATAAAGATGGAATGATTGGCGTTTGAAAACCCTGACACATGCATAAAGGCAGATTTCCATTCAGTGCAAAATGTCTCGCAATCGACATTTTGCGATCGCTTTCTTTTTGAATTATCAGCTCTCAAGCGGAACGTATATTATTGGATCTGGTTCACATGCGCTTCAAAAGAAAGTGATTGCAAAATGCCGATCGCGTGGCGGATTTCCACTCAGTGCAAAATGTCGCGCGATCGGCATTTTGCGATCACTTTTTCTTGAAATGTGAGCTGTGAACCTGATCCAATGATATGCGTTCCGCTTGAGAGCTGATAATTCAAAAGAAAGCGATCGCAAAATATCGATCGCTCGACAGTTTGCACTGAATGGAAATCCGCCTTAACGCTTGCTAAATATTGGGGCTATCCCACTTTGCTCCGATGAGGCTTTTTACATAATTTGCAAAATCATCATTTCTACACTGTGAGTCTTCATGAAGAGAGATTTGAAGCAAGTCTGGCCTGTACGTATTGTGGTTAGGATCATGTGTAGAATTTCGTGAAATTAGAGTTATTTATAAAAGGGGGTGCGCGAACGTGCGAAATTTTATTAAAAATATGTTCCCACAGTTTCGTTATTAGTTATTTTAAAAGTTTTTTTCCTCACTTTTACCATTTCAGCTTTCATACTGTTCGCCAGTTCCACTAATTCGTGACCGTCATATGAAAATAGCTACAAAATAGCTAAAAGTAGAGTGCGTCTCAAAAAAAAACGGAAAATAGATTATTCGTGCACATTTCAAATTAGTTTGATATACTTCAAATTCGGTTAAGCTGCGTCTCCCACAAGTGAAAAAATAAGCAAACAAATAGTAAAAAGGCAGTTTTAAAAAATTTCCAGCGAAGATAAGTTTCATATATTTAACGCTCTACCGTATGATTTTTAACTGTTTGTAATGCGTCAAACAAAGTTGAAATTCACGCGAAAATTAGGTTCCGCTTTGTTTTTTGAAACACCATGTATATAGAGAAATCACCTTCCCCTGTAATTTTCAATTCACTCTTCATTTAGCTATTTAACAAATACCATAACGCAATGTGACAACAAACGTTTATTCATTTGGACAAGACGTATTCTCTAGATTACACAACATTAGCAGATTGAGAAATAACTGGAAATGCAGAAGCAAATCATGATTATTTTACAAGCCGTTTTACATCAACAGAATCATTAACTACCTCAAGCTTAGGTTCGCAAGCAACAGCTCTTCGAACTGAATACTTTTTACCTTGCAAGATCAGGAGTATACCGATATAATCGTAGTGATCATACAACGAACTTCAACGAAAATGGTCAACGTTAAATACTAGATACTATCTCTCTTCGAAAAATTAATATAGTCAAATCTAGGCAACGCAACATTGCAAAACGAAACGGTTGGTCAATCGCGTGCACGCCTGCCTAGCTTTACAAGGCGACACAAAGAATATAGTAACACGACGAAAGATGGCCAACGATAAAATGTAAACTTTCAATCTTTAGAAGAGATAGTAGCTAGCTACATTTGTGTACGGTACATAAACTACAACAAAACTAAATACATAGTACATTTGACAAAATGACATTACACAATTTCAATTGTTGCAAGTCGACTGAAAAAGATACCGTCAACAGGCATGTTTTTTTGGGTCAATAGATGAAAGTAGACCCAACAACGCTCTGCAGTTTCAGCAAGCAATGATGATGGCTTACAAAACTACAGGTAACAAATGCAGTAAACAGAATAGAACCAACTACAACTTCGACGCCCAACCTAAGACCTACCAAAATTTACTCGTCTTAATTTTTCCTTAATCAAATCGGCTCTAAACTGTTTACCACAAAGAAAACTTCAAATAAGGCTTATAGTTTGCACTTTGGCATGCGCACTGTGCAGCGATGTTATCCAGCACTACTGCACATGCGTCACAGTGCCGTGAAACTTGTCAACATGATATCATGATATAAATGGATAGCAATATTGATGCAGTTCGATTCCACTATTTCAAAGTGCTGTTCTCTTACACACAATTGCATTTTTCGAACTGCAACCTGAACATTTGTGTAACACTGCAGAGGGAAAATTGGTCCACCTAGTTTGGCAAAGTGCCTGTGAACCAGGGCAAAGCAGTTTCACTTCAATGACTTTTAGTATTACAAGAAAACCAAGACCACTCAGCAAACTGCTGATTGATCTAAAAACGACGTATAATGGAATCTTGAAGGACTTACAGATTATTTTATGGTTATATGAAAAAACTACATGCAATCAAATATATCCATTGAAATTTTGACACCAAGTCAAAAGTCAATTAACTGGTTTCGATGGCAGACCCAATGGGGCAAACAGCCACTAACATCTACTATTGTTTGGACCATCCCTCAAGCTTCTAATATGACTAAAATATCGCTGTTCCCAGCAAATTGCTTCTTTTAGACACGTGCGAAGAACATGCTGTATTTTGTTTGGATTGGCGCACGGTCTTGTAAATTTTCGGATTAAAATCTTGAAAATTTCATCGCTGAAATCTTCTTACTATAATCTAGCAAAATTCAATGACAAACATTTTATGGTTATCATGAACGTTGCAGAATGAAATATACCTAAATCAACGATCTTAAAAAGATGAGCTGCAATGCAGTCTCAGAATCAAGTTTTGCAACGTCTGACGCGCCTCGACGCATCAAATGACATTACACCCTCCCCTCCCTATTTCGAAAATAGAACTCTATATAATTATTTACATATTTACATTTTGTAATTAATCACACTACACATTTGGAAGATTCGCGCGTCAGGCCCATGTTTGGTCGGGCGTCAAAAAACATCGGAACTCCGACACACGAAAATTTCATCGTTTTTAGCACGAGTAATTCAAGCAGAGATTGGACGCTCTAATACTGGTTACTATTTTGAAAGTTGGAGATACACGAATCGGGTGATCCCGCAAATCCACTATGGATCATTAGCATTTGATCAGCCAATCTCCGTTTTGATTGTAGAAAAATATAGCATGGAGCTGAAAATGTTCAAGTTTATAACTACAAATTAGCAGCCGATCAAATCCGATTCGTGGTTTCAGCCTCACTGAAATTGCACATAATCGGCAACCACTTTATATGCAAAAGTGCAATCAAGTCATGCGAGAATCGGTCGCCTTGTTTCATTTTTAGCTCAATGCTAGAGATTCCACGACTATCCACTACCATGCGTAATATAAGCGCATGGATCGCAGATAATTTAAATAATTTATCGACAATTTACACACCATATACACTGTACAACTGGGATAAGACAAGAAGCACAAGCAGGCTATTGATATCACGCTAATATAAATGTTTGAAGTCGATGATGCAACGACTTGTTTGCATTTTGTAACTCTTTTAAAAAAACTTGCATCACAACTCCCACGGCTTCACAAAACCTACCGATGGAAACTTTAAACACGTCTGTTATTGACTTGTGAAACTCGAAGTACATATGTAAACTTGTCTTATCCCAGAGTATAACAGACTTTGCCATGAATTATGCACAATCATGCTCCTCATTACTGTGCCATATCTAATACGTCCACTGAGAATAAACATAGTTCATAAAACACATCAATTGCAAGAACAATCACATGACGTCAAAATTAATAGACCCCATGTGATATCAAAGCTATGAGGTCACAACTATTAAACGTGACGTCACGACAACTATTAGTGAAGGATACTCAACTTTCATCTTGTACTTGGTGATACTCGGCAACATATAAACTTTTGTCAATGCTGGATGGAATGGCCTTGATATCGGTGCCAAGTTGCTGTTCAATTCTGAAGAGATCAAAACGATCCTCGTACGTGATAAGATTGACAGCGAGACCGAGATGACCGTAACGACCGGAGCGACCAATGCGATGAAGGTATGTCTCAGACAACTTTGGGAAATCAAAGTTAATCACAACATTTACGGATTGAATGTCGATTCCACGAGTAAACAAGTCTAGAAAAACAAGAACTTATTAAGAGTGGTCAAGAATTTTAAAGAAGTATTTGAAATAAATTACAGTACGCCGGAGGCAGCAAGCAAGCGACACTAAAATTTTCAACATAAGCAGGTACCTGAGCAGACTAAATTGCGGCATTCTCCTTTACGGAAATCGTGGAACACTCTGTTACGATGTGGTTGGGACATTTTTGAATGTATAAAAAAGCACGAATAACCAAGGTCTGTAATACGCCTTGCCAACAATTCTACTCTTTGAACAGAATTGCAGAAAATAATCGACTGATTGATTTGTAGCTAAATTAAAATATAAACACTTGTTGAGGGTCTACACATTGTACTCTTTACAGAAATATACAAACTTTTCCCGATTTTTATTGTGCAGTAACTAGATAGTTAAATCCGAAATCCGGCTAATACTAAAGCGTTGGTTTTTCGGTAAAAACTTGACAAAATCTACTTTCGCTTCTCTTCAATTAAGGCCTTTTCTAATTGTCAAAAACGTAAATCGTAAAACAAACCTTTGAAAATAACGTGTTTAGACAGTGTACTTTTTGCTTTTCTTCAACAAAAGCGTAGTACTAGGAAAAAAACACAAAGTTGAACAAGATAACTTAGGAAAAACACAACTGCGCACCAGTTTTTAAATTTGCATAAAAAAAAGAACATAAATTAATGACAGTAGATGTTCACGATGCAGAATTATACGAGTTGTAAAAACCTGCGTAATTCCTTTCAATGTCAGTTCATCCATTAAATTGATTTCGTATGGTTTCTCCAAATATTTTTCCTGAAGAGATGCGGTAAAACAAAAATTCTATTTTTCATCCTCATACATGTAGGTATTACCACAACAACACACTGAAAATTAGAAAACACTCGAACTCATGCTGGGGAAAAGATTCTATAAAATGTACCGTGAATTCTTTTACTGTAACTGGGAATGTTGCAGAGAACAAGAGAATTTGTCTGGAAGTTGGCATGTAGTGAATGATTTGCTCTAGCACGCCTTTGAAGTCATCTGATAAAAGCTTGTCTGCCTATATAAATAAGAACGATTAACAAACGATACACCTTAACTACACATTTTATTATTCTACTCTAGAGTCAGTGAAATTTTCAAAACACTTCATTACCTTTCAATTTATTTGCAGCCTGTTTTTTTATCCTTTACAGACTAAGCTTTAGATATTTATAGGCTTTTAGTGTGTTGAGTTTCCTGGTATGGCCTTATCCTACTACGTAGACTTGCCCAAGTCACTCGCTAGGGGACGCGCGTTACAAAAAGGGAGAGCTTGAGATAGACGGAAGTGAGCGACTTGTGTCACTTGCCTGATTTTCAATCTCAATCAATTACACAAGAATTTACAAAATAGCGTCGTTAGTACAGAACACTATAAAATAATAATGAGCATTCGCTGACATCACCGGGGAAAAATTGCAACCGGTGAATTTGGTGCGCTTGCAGATGACAAAAGTTCGCCTGTCGCTTCCGGGAGCCACAAACGGGAGATTCTTAAAAGTCTAGTGTCCTACTGAAGGAGCCCGAATACATTTCTCTATGGCAGATACTATTTTTTCAATATTTCCACATCACAGTATGATGCCTACTAAACATTTCCAATAATACTTTTTGAGAATTTACACAAGAAAAATGCACGTACTTCGTCCATGACCACCATTTGACAGTCTTTCGTTTTGGCCAATTCCTTCTTTATCAGGTCATAAATTCTGCCTGGAGTTGCAATGATCACATGAACTGCAAGTAACAACACCAAAGCAAAGTTAAAAGTGAAGGAATCAATCCATGCTGCTTCATGATTTTCTACACTAATTCACGCAGTATTTGAAGACAGTTCTGGTTTATGTTTTCTAAATAAAATACTCTGTAACAACAAAGTTCAGTGTGACTTGCTGCATCAAAAATTCAATACAGGAAAAATTTGCACTCATCTTGTCATTCCCTTTGAAAACTGCGCAATGAAATGTGATGACAAAAAATTGCAAACTAAGTGTCAAGAACTAGCAATGGTAATTCCTTGCAGTAGCCAATGTTTTAAAGATTATGAAGGCTTTTTGTATGCATTCCTATATGCAATATAATATTTAATAACTTATTATACAGTTTTATGATAAGTAGTCACCTGGATTATATAATCTCATGATATCATCTTTCAAACTTGTGCCACCAGTGGTAGCCATGACTTGAAGTCCGTTCAGATGCTTCCCAAGTTCTTTACAGATTTGTGAAGTTTGTAAAGCCAGTTCTCTTGTAGGAACTAATACCAGAGCTACAAAAAAACAAATGTCACCAATTAGAAAATTGAAAATCTATCAAACCAATAAAGTTGTTTCCAACTTTGCTCCTAAAGCTGATAAATCTGCTATTATTTACCACCGTTGTAACCACTGTATTTAGCCTCCCCCCTCAGTTACATCTCTTACCTCTTTTTCCCTGTTGGAAGCATAAAATAGGAAGCCCCCCCCACCCACTTCATGCAATTGTTAAAATCATGAAATTAGCTTTTTGATCGGGAAAAAAAAATATGTGGGTTTCCAGTTTCCCGACCCTACCTGACTTTAGGGCACCT
>JAODVQ020381877.1:0-11284 GCA_025400075.2 Phenganax stokvisi | reverse complement strand
TGACCGGATGAACGTGCTGCTGTGCTGTGCCGGTCACAACCTGCGGCTGATCCTTTGTCGGCTGAGGATTTTTTGTCTTTGGATATTGGGCCTTGGATGCAGCGTCTGCGGCGCCCTTGGCATCATGCGATGCCCGGGAAGGACTGGGCGATGGAAGACACCGGCATACGGGCATGGCGGTGTCCAACCGCTGGTACTTGTGATCTCCTGAAATGGGTTTTTTCAGGGCCGACCAAATACACCACAACGCAGCTAGGGCGAGCCCTGCAATTCATGCGAACCCTGAAAGCGCAATGGCTGCCAACCTCATCCGCATCCGGTTCCTGACCCGGCGACCTTCCTCCTCGGTACGACGGAGGATGCCCCTTATCCCCAAAAATTTGAAAACAGGAAATGCGTGAAGGGGCTGAAGAGTCTTTGCGCAACAGGATTTAACCGGGAAGAGGCCGGAAGAGGCCGGACAAGTGCTTGATAAAAGGTATAAAATCGGCAGGTCGTTATACAGCAATATTCGACGAGGCCGAAGGAAAAAGTCTTTGCGAATTTGGCCAGAAAACCCGCTTAAAGACCCTTTAAATGGACTTTTTCCGGGGCAATATCATCCCTGATTTCCCGACAAAAATTCAGAACCCACGCCGGGGAAAATGGTTGTTACTCTGGTGCGCGAATGTAAGGAGCGTGCCGCGGCAATTCGCGAGCCACATGCAAGGCACAGCCAGGATCGTCTGACTCAATCCACACCTTTACAGTTTTCCGCTGATCGGTGCCGTGAACCGGAACACTGACGGTCCCGGAGAATGCCACAAAATTTTATAGTTTCAATTTCAGTGGCCATTTCACCACCTCAGAATTGCACATGTTGTCGTCCGACCCTACTGCCCGAACCATATGCTGCACCGGCCAGCTCACAGTGGACGTTAAACCATCCTTTAGTTCCATGGTGGCCACACCACCCTAGCACCCACAAATTGGTCATAAGTGGATGGAGCTGGCCCGGCTGGTCGGATCACATGTATTTTCTCCTGCCCATAATCAGGAGAGAGTGGCTGGATCCACGAGGTCGCCGGTGCGTGGATGAACGTACCACCCGGTGGCAGAATCGATGGTCCAGAGTTCCTCCAGGGTGTCGGGATCCGGCCAGGGAACCTTGATGCCGTCGAAAACCGCCGGCATTGTGGACCGCAACGGCTCGCCCAGGACGGGCCAGAACACGACGCCGAGAAGGGTCAGGAACTCGACCGGGTCGTGGGCTGGATCCCGCAGGTCCCAGGTTCCGCCGGGATCCCCGACGGTGATCGGCTTGGGCGCATCGAAAAACCGGCGCAGATCTGGGACAAGCGAATGCTCCCCGTTGACGGTGCCTGCTTCGTCGTCCCACACGATGGAGCGTAGCTCGTCGCCTCGCTGCCAGTCCGGAATCGTGATGGTGTGGATGGCCATTCAGGGATCATAAGGAAAAGAACCCCGATAATCAAAATGCGGCAAGTATTGGCCGGCAAATGAAAACTTGACTCCCCCGAATCCCTGAATTCATACTGTCTCCCATGACAATCATGCAAAGATCCATTGTCAGGCCTCCTGCGGAATACAACAGTCAAGACAGACGGGGAGTCATGACCCTGCCTGGCGAACAGGCAGGACTTCCCTGGCATTCCCTGCGTGATTGTCATAAAGGCCTGACGCCATTTTTCCGGTGCCGGTGATTCTTCCCTGTCAAGCCAAGACATTGTGAGAATATTCCATCCCCGACCGCAATTCCGGAGATGCTGAAGGACTGGGTTGTACGGGCGAATCACCATATCATGGCTGGGGCGCGCGAATACGGTGCGTACTCAAGGGCCATGCTGGAAGAGTTTGGTGAGACGGTACGACCCTATCTCAGGTCACTCTACGAGAGCCTCAGGTGGTATCCAGGGTACGACACCACCGGCATGTCCTCGACGGATGAAATCGACCGGTATGTCCGCGCCGGGCTGGAGAAGCGGCACCGCGAACTGATCGCCCAGGCGAGACTGTACCGGGTTTCCGCCTACTGCCGGAACGATGTGCAGGCGGGAAATGTCCTTACACGGGCCCTGATCGCCTACGGGACGTTTGAAGGGCATTCCCCGATGTCGTCCGAGGAGCTGCTGGAACATGCCGCGTCACAGGAGAGCCAGGATATCAGGAACCTGATGGAATCGATCGCCGCCGATCTCGAGCGGATCGAGACCGGCGAGTTGCCGCGTGAAGCGGACAACCCGGCGGCCCCCGAACACCCTTCGGCGTTCTGTCTCGGTGCTTACCAGACGGATATATTTTTCTTTGCAGCGCTTGATTGGGATCAGGTGCGGCAGTTTTTCCGGAACCACGGATGCGTGATGGCCAAACGCCCCGAGATGCACTGGTACCGGGAGGCGTGGGGTGCGCTGGAGATGGCCGGGCTTACATGCACGGCAGTACATGGGACCCGAAGCCTGAACCAGTCCGAGCTGAAGCTCCGGGCGATTTGTCTCCTCGCCATGTACCTGGGGTTCTATCAGGTCACCGGAGAGTATTCTGAATTGGGCGATTTTTCCGACCATATGTTTCCATGGTACCTGGAGACGCTGGACATGACGATGGAAGATGTCTGGAACCTGGCCAGCCATACAGGCTGGCTCGAGACGGATTTTCCGAGTTACCAGGAAGATGAGGAGGCGGATGATGAGTGGCTGACAAAAATCGCACAGGAAATGGCGAGAGAACACAACAGGGCTATCTTTGAAGCCTTGAAGCACCATTTCGGAGGGAACCACGATCTGTTCATGTCCCTGCGGAATTCGAGATTTTCCAGGGGCGCGGAGGAGGATCCGGAGGATGCGCTGGACAGCCTGTGGAGCGACATCCAGACTGGCGATATTTGGAATGACGATGAGAACATGCCGTGGGATCCGGAGGAGGCGTACAGTCCGTTCGACTCCTGGGAAGGAATGGAGATACGCGAATATGTGGAACACGGCATGGTCGGTTGGTGGTGGACGTAAGATGAAATTCACCCGACCCCGGTGAACCATTACGCACCGGACCCCGAAGTCCGCATCCGTCACAAAAGTTCGGGCCGTGACAAGCGCCGGCGGGGCAGGAACCGGATCGGCACAATCGTGCGTATGAACCCCAGGCGTGTCAGGGTTGAATGCGGCGATAATGTGTGGTTGGTGTCTGATGGCAAGCTGGAGATCGACAATTGCCCCGGCGGTGATACCGGCAACCGTGGGGAGATCCCCGGCGTAATCCCGATATACGTAGCTGTTACCGGGTGCGGCCTGTCGGGGATATTCCGGGATGGTTCGGAGAGCAGGTCGTAGTTTGTTGGAGGGTTCTGCCGGCGTACAGGATTCGCATCCGGGCGTGAGCCCGTGGAGCATCTGATCATGGTGTATGAGAAAGTGTATGCACCGTTGCAGGCCGTATCGAAGTCAAAACGACGGGAATGGTGCTCCGGGAAGCCTCGGCATCGGTAGTGCCATGCCAGAAGTGCTGATCCCTCCACATTGGAGAGGCAAATCGTTCACTTAAAACGGGTTTGATAGAGCCGAGATGAAAAAACGAAGCAGGCGTTTCGCGGATCGCTCCGTAGAATTCTTTGACGTGGTTCAGCGATTCGAGGCGAAGTCCTCTTCCGACCATGGCCGAGTGGCGCAAGGTGCGATTGAGAGATTGAGGCAGGAGGGCAGTGGTTTTTGGTCCGAAGACCAGAGGCAACTGAAGCGGTGGCAGGACTACTGCAACGTATTATGGACCTTCATCGTGACCGACTTGGGCAACCGCAGGTTCAACCAGAAGCAGGATCTGGAAACGGCTCTGAGGGAATTTATCGGGGAGTTTGAGCATTCCACGCACGGAATGTTTGAAATGCTTTACGGAACATCTGAAGATGCAGACTCGGATCCGAATATCCGAAATATCCTTGCCTGGTTCGAGTTGGTATACCGGTCTTCCACTTATGCGATCTTGTCTTGCTGGATTGACGAGAAGCATGAGCACAAGTCAACTGCCATCGACATTTCAGTCACTCCGGATGGACGTGCGCGGATGGACATTCGGGAAACCGTTGTCCACCGAGAGATGAGAAAGCCGAAGAATCCGATGCACCGTCGTGCCATGAACAAACTGTGAGACCGATGATCGCATGGCAGTTGAGATGCTGGTTCCGATAATATCCTCTGCTCCGTCATTGTGTACCTCGGCGAGGCGGGCTTGGCCACCGTCGCCCTGTGTGGCTGGTGATTGAGCGGTTTGCCGAACTTCGCTTCCGCACGCGTCGCGTCGTGCACTTGTGAATGCTCTACAAGAAGATCAAATACCGTTGGGGATCGGAATGGAGGCGCTGCAGAAACGGGTGATAATCGGGGTATAGGAAACCTACCAGGCGTGAGGATGTATGCAAGATTGAAGGATGCCAAAGATGAATGATCCGCATGTGGTCGCGCTGATCTACAGAATCGAGCATGGAAAGCTGATCGACTACAGCAAGGCCGAGCCGCTTGTATTGGAGGAGCCCAAGTTCCTCCTGGAAGTCAACGACAAGCAAGTGCGATTTGACTTCAAGACCCACTATGCTACGGAAGTCGACGCAAGGAGATCAATTGAGGACTACATCCGCTTCTGGGAATTTGACACGGAACTCAAGTATGGTCCGGATACTTTCCGGCTGAAATTCGTGAAGTCAGAGATCGTCGATCGAGATCCAACCCCGGGGATGATCTACGCGGAACCTCTGAGAGTCGAAGTTGGAATAGGTCCTCCGGCCTTATCTCTTTCCATTGGCGTGGGAAGATACCATCCACCACCATCGGACATCGGCATCGATCCCGACGTGGAGATGATTTTTCAGCGCTATTTGAGGTTTCGTTCAAGCCGGGAGCCGCTATTGAGTTTTTCCTATTTCTGCCTGACCTTCCTCGAATATGCTGCGAAAAGGGACGGGCATCCGGGGAGAAAACGAGAGGCGGCTGCCGAAAAATATCGAATTGAGAAAAACGTTCTTGACGAAATCGCCCGCCTTGCCTCTCAGAAAGGAGGCCCAGAAGCAAGAAAGGCTGTAGGCACTGCAGCTGATCGATATCTCAGCCAAAACGAACGGCAATTTCTGAATCGGGAAATCCAGAGAATAGTCCGACGGATGGCGGAGATCGCTCACTCTGACTCTCAAAATGAGATAACGTAAATCAAGACCATTGGCTTAGCTTGGCCGAGGCATTGCGTTGGCGACTTCGATACGTTGTAGAAGTCTCAAGTTTCCGTACCATCAATTTACCTTCGCCACTGCCTCCCGTAATCATTGGTCCGATGATGCCACTTAATGGACTATGGGCACCAAAAGCTAATCGGCGTTGAGAGCAGCCACCGTTACCCGAATGTCAATATTCATCAGTCAGCGGATCATCTACAGACTTAGGCCTATGGCTTGGCATTTCCTCAGATTGCAACGTATGGATTGCTTCACCGCTACTCTTATTAAAAGTGAAATTTGATCCGTCAGCACCAATAATGAATCTTCCAGTCAAGCAACATGGTTACAGTTCTCGTTCTTTGTAGTCTTTCAATTTTCTGAACTCAAATTCCATGGATTGATGCTTAGCCTGTAAATCTTTTACGGTGTTACTTATGAGAGTATGGGCAGTCCGTAAATCCTCTATGAATTTTTGCATTTCATTATATGAGCCTTCCGCTATTAGTGCAGCCATGACTTTATCATTCTCACCTTGTAGTTTGCTAAAGACATTCTCTGTATCTACAAACCAATTCTGTAATTCATCAATGGTGTAATCCAAGTGATCTTGGACATACCCTATTGCGTCTATAGGGAATGGTTTGTTGTCGCCTGTCATTTAACTATATCCACGATGTCACGGGCAGGAGTTCCAACCACGTGACTAATGAGAAAAAGATCCCGTTCCCGGAGCCGGGGCGTGTGGGATTGATAGCGCCTCTCCGGACACGCCCGGATTGTTGCACGCGGCCTCAAGACATGGCTCACATACGGTATCAATCTTGCCGGTCTTCAGGGTTGTGACAACATACAGGGGAGGATCGGTGAAGTTCACAGGACAGCCGTTCGGGCTGGGGAGCGGCAATATATCACAGGCAAGCAGGTCGCTCTACTGGCGGCCTTTTGTGAGGAATCACGGTATCACGGGCTCTTGGCGGCCTCCTTGGCCTTCTTTGCCACGTTTTTAGGCAGCTGTACGTTGCCTGTTTTGCTCCTTGTGAGACGGGCAAAGTCTCTTTCGACCTGATTCCCCTCCAGCCCCATGCCGTTCGTATTCGCCAACCTGCGCGCCAAGAGCTTGTATTCAGTTTCATCAACCCCAAGTCTGTCCGGACCCCGCCATTGTCCTGATATTTCCGGCGACTTCGATTCGCCGGCTCGGACCCGGCGGTGAAACGGAAATTGAAAGAGAACCGTCAACTGAAAATGAACATTCAGGATTACGAATCGTTTGGCCGTGAACGCTATGCCAAACTCTGCGCCGAGGTACACAAGCTGCTTGAAAGGGCGATTAAGGAAGAGAAGGGCTATCGCCTGCAACACATCCAGCAGCGTGCAAAGACAGTCGAGTCGCTATCACGCCGGTTAAGGGAAGATGATCAACTGGATAGTGACGACATCGAGACCTATCGCAAGGACCTCGCCGGTTGCAGAATCGTCTTCTACACTAATAACGACGTCAACAGATTTACACAGTCGGACATTCTCAGGAGTCTCTTCGAAATCGACTGGGGTCGTTCAAGGATTCATCAGCCGCCGCCGGGAGAAGAATCGGCAGCCAATCTGTTCCAGTCCTGGAACTATGTAGTCAAGCTGAAGGCGGATAGGACGGAATTGTTGGAATATCGCGAATTTGAAGGGCTGTATTGCGAAGTTCAAGTCCAAACAAGCCTCAACCATGCATGGGCGGAGATGGCGCATGACACGATTTACAAGCGCTCCGAATTCGACGGCTTTGGCTCTCGCGAAATGGAACAGATCGAGAAGAGGTTGGGAGATGTGATGCGTAGACACATTCTCCCCGCCGGATACCATTTCCAGCAAATTGCAACCGATGTGCAGAGGCTCGCTGATGGAAAGGCATTGTTCGACGCAGGAATCCTGGAGGAGATTTTATCGGCGGAAAACAACAATGATCGGCACGACCACCTAATGCGGTTACAGGAATATGTTCTGCCGCACTATGATGGCCTCTCGGAAGTCTTTCCGGAAATTCGAAACAAGCTGAAGCAGGCCTGGATTATTGCACTACGGACTGAAACCGTTCCGCTTGAGACGCCGTTTGGCGACCTGGATGGATCTGAGTCGAACCAAGTAACTGCCCGGATTGCCGAAATTGTCAAACAATATCGGTATATTGAACCCCAGGAAACATACATTTTCATTCGGGACCTCTATCTCGATAGTTCGAGTACTGAGTCAAGGAGGCAACTGACCGAAGTTGCCGAAGTCCTCGCGAGAAATTCGATACACGTATGGGAGCAATCAGGCCCCGAGGTTCAAGTGAGATTGGCCGAATTGCTTACAAAGGAAAAGAACATAGCACCTCTGGCACCATTGATCCTCGCGATAGCAAACAAGATATTGCAACCGGACATCGAAGGTATGACCTGGCACTCCAGTTCGGTAACGATTCGTCAGGGTGGGATTCAGCATAGTGCACCGCTGGAAGAGGCACGTAGGAAAGTCATAAATGTCGTTGCAACCTATGCGGAGAGTGTGGTTGCCGATGACAAGTCGTTGCGGAGTGCGATTCAGCCGCTATTTACGGCGGGTGATCAACCTCGCCATGGTGTTGCAAGTGCCGATGTCGCTGCGATGGTCTGCTCGGACCTGGCATTTTCTCTTGAACGAATTGCGCAATTCGCCCCCAAGACAAGCCTGAATGCCCGGCAGCATATTGAATACCAATTGCTGCACTATTGGCGAAGGTACAGGTCACTGCCGCAGCATCTGGCTTCGGATACCAATGTCGTTAGTGCTCATGGTCAACTTGTCGGGAATATGATCCTGCTTCGGGATAAGCTGAATGCAGACGGGAAGTTTCCTTTGTTCAAGACAATCGTTGGATACCAGTCCGTATTCCCTCACGAATGGGAGGAAGACTCAATGGATCTCGACCGACGTGAATCCTACCGTAGACAGCAACAGCAGGAACTTGCCGACGGCATAACCGAAAAAAACTGGCCGGAATGGAAATCCCTTCTGGCAACTGCTGCGAAAGTGGAATCGAACAATGGTGCTACATTTCCTCCATATGTAGATTTCCTTACACTTATCGCCGAACGGCATGAATACCTGGCGTTCGATCTACTCAAGGACCGCGAGATCATGCCGACCTGGACCATACGTCTGATCGGCCAAGCGCTTTTGGGTACTGACCTCAGAAATGAGGTCGAGAAAGTACTTGGACAGTGGTTGAAGGGAGGCCTGTTCGTTCAGGAAATCGCAGACCTGATCGCGCATGCCAACAACGTAAACCTTACGGTCGTACGCAAAATCGCACGGCGTGCCATTGACGATCAGAACCAAATTGCATGCGTGTCCCTTCTGGTGGCGGCTATCAGACACTTTGGCGATGATCGCGCATTTTGGCTCGACCAGATTTTCTTTCCCTGCCTGAAAGTTGCAGGGCAAGCAAACATGCAGTACTGGATGCAACGCTATTGGGACAAGGGCGGGGAAGATTCGCTGTTTTTTAATCTGAACCAGGCCCAAACCGACACCTTGCTTGAAGCCCTTGTTGAGTTTCCTAGAATTGATTATGAACTTGAGCAGATACTTCAGCTGATCGCTTCCAAAGACCACAAAAAGATCCTGGAATGGATCGGTGATCGGATTGCAATCTCTGCTGGCAGGTCGCTGGCGGATTACGACCCGGTCCCATTCGAATTCCAAAGTCTGCATGAGGTTTTGCAACCGCACGTTGACGATATCATGGTAGTACTGATGAAATGGCGTGAACGTCAGAATGGCATTCGTGCATGGCAAATTTCCCATTTCCTCAGCCGAATCTACCCAAATTTCGAAGAACCCTTGCCGTCGCGGCTCCTTGCCATGGTCAACGATGCTGACATTGACAGCCTGGGACTGGTCGCGTCATCGCTGCATGGTTACAAGGGTCGAGAAGATATGCTGCCTCTTCTTCGGAAAATTCTCGCATCGGATGCTACAAACGAAGAAATCGAGAAACAGGTTGCAGTGGTTATCCGGGAGACGGGGGTAATGTCAGGCGAGTTTGGTCCTGCACAGACCTATCAGGCGAAAGCGGACATGTTGAAACCATGGCTTAAAGACGGCAATGCAAGAGTTTCGGCGTTTGCCGAGAGCATGATTCATGAGTTGGAGCAAATTGTTTCCGCTGAAAACCGCCGCGCCGAAGAAGAAATTGCCATGCGCAGATTGCAGCATGGCGAACCTTTGGATGACAATGGTTCTCTATCTTGACCTATTCGCTATCAGTCCTACTTGTGTAGGTAGCTCATACGACCTATAAATACTCAGGCGAAGAAATTTCTCTAGGAGTTCCGCATCCGCAGTCTGTGGAATTTCTGTCATTTGATTCTCACCGTTTCGATACATTCTACTGTCAGTTAGAGTTCAAGAAAATTCAGTATTGGTGAACGTGAACGTGGTCAGAGAGTCAGGATTTCGTGTTTTTCATCAACCTGGAGATTATTATGAAATCCAACACTTTCACCGTGTCCGCGGCCGACCACAATCACCTGGCTGTTGCCGCTGTCCTGAACGGCCCAGGGGGGCCATCGGCTGATCCTCGTGTACTGTTTGATGTCGGTGCTAATTACTACCAGGAGTTTCTCCATACAATTTCCTGTGCGGTGGTTGGTATCAAATCAATTCGGTCTTCCGTACTGATGAATCGCCATATCTACAAGACGACCACGAGGCAGCAGGCGGCGCTTGTCAGCTTTAGACTTAATCGAAGGCCAGTCATATTCAGTGCACCATTCAGATAAATAGAGCAGTCCTTTGACTCCGAATCCCATAGTGCCTTTAAATTCATCGTTCTCTTTCAACTTCGACAATCCTTTCTTGAAGTATCGATCATAACCAGGGATATTGCCGAGCAAGCCAAGCATCGTTTTACTGACTAGGGTATCGGTTGGGCTGACTCCTCTTAATTCAAACGCACACTTCACCCCATCGATTGCCTCCTGCAATACAGAGTCCTTTAACTTGCGATGCAGATTCTCAAACGGGATTCCCTCAATTCGCGATAGCACTCCTTTGTTTCCCAACAGGTCAAGACAAATCTCCTGGAAGAAATAAAGATTTCTGTCCCCGAGTTTCCCTTTTCCTCGAAACATTCCCCAGTGTGCAAGAAAGGCGCACAACTGTAACGCAGTCCTCTCCGTAGTCTGCTTGTCTTTGACGGCTTGTGATATTCCGGTGCAACTTCTGATGTGATCGTGCAGGAAATCAAACTGGATGCGACTGGAGCATTCGTATGGATTCCCGTTTACCTGTTTCCTATAACCGTCAATCTGGTCTTTAGGACAAAAGGACATCGGTTCAGGTTGTGTCATCAGTTCGATTTACTCGGGGTACATGGGCGATATACTGCATGGACCGTTAATCTTCTACCCAGTCCACCCTCTCATCACGGCCCGAACGAAGGGTTACACCGCAGTAGTACGAATGCACGATTTTCGAATTGAACGAATCCGCTTGCGATTAGCTTACGGTTCCCTATGATTATTATTTAACTATTTGTTTTATTGATTATAAATAAAATTCAATTACACAAAGCATGGGAATATAAGGTTCCAGGGAAAGTTGTCAGTCGTGCGAACGTCATTGCGGTGGTGTGACTTACTGTTGTGAATCAGTCTTCCTCTTCAGGTGACGCCACAGGCGGATACGGATATGCCCCGAATAGACGTCGGCTGATTGCGAACTGCCTGCGGGCCGGATGACATCTCCCATCAAAACTATGCCCAACCGAAGGCGCCCGCATGGCCGCGCGGAAAACCGCCAAGCTTACCAAACGCGCCGTCGGTTCGCTTTATGTTTCTTCAGGCGATACGGTTGCAACGCCTGGCCGGCTAAAGCGATTCACAGGTGGGGAAAAATAAAGCACGCTATTGCCGACCCCCCCCGCATGGCATTCGCCATGCGGGGAGTTGATCGAAGAAGAGGGGAGTAGCGGTGCGACTACCAGTACAGCTCTCCGCGCAGCAGGATGCTGTGGTCGTCCTCGCCGCCCGCCGTCCGGCTGTGCACGCCCTCAAGACCCATCCGGACCGACGA
>JAODVQ020381876.1:0-30199 GCA_025400075.2 Phenganax stokvisi | reverse complement strand
AACTGGTTTCCAAACCACTTTGTTTCTACACACTTCTAATACTAAACCAGTTTAGGGAATTTACATGTAAACAGCACATGGTTTGTAAAGCAGTTTCCAAACTTGTTTCATTTTGTCTGTGTAAACGGGGCTCAGAATGGACACCCTGCTATGACAGACAATATTCCTGGCTTCAATCATCAGTTCTAAAGAAGTTCCACTGAATGTTATACAGAGGGAGTCATTGTCAAAATAGACTTTGTTTTCCTCCACAAGGTGCTGTTTTGTTCCCGGAGGTATTATTAGAATGTTAGGGCCAAGTTTTTTGGCCCGGAGATAATCTTTTGTGTCAGCACCTTATAGTGAATTAATGTTGGCACTCCTGGTTCTACAGTTGTGGCTTTCATTGACACGTGAGAGACATAACAGACCACACTCTCTCTCTCTCTCTCTCTCTCCCTCTCCCTCTCTCTCTCTCTGTTCTCATACCTGATTTAACAGGAGGTCACATTGCCTGAGCTCACTGGGCCCACAAAGCCTAGGTGCACCTTAGTGCAAGGTGACCAAAGTTACCACTTGAATGCCTTGTGTAGGCTCTCTCTCTCTTTTCTCTCCCTCCTCTTACTCTCTTCCTCACACCCTCTGTGGAATGTAGACCCCTGGACCAAGAGAGATATCGTTTGACTATCATGTTTGCCGACACCATCAGTTCTAGAATTTCGAAACCTCTCCAAACGATACATATGGCACTTCTTTCTCAGAGTCTGGCACGAACCTCCCATCCCCACGTACACATACGTAGGAGGAGTGTTTGGGATCGGATTAGACGTTTTGTCATTCAACTCTAATTTCTGGAATAATCTATGTCCCACATGTGATACATTATATAGTGTCATTGAATATGGTATAGGGTACTTCTCTTTGACCGTCTCCCCCATATAGAACAGTACTACTGTTCCCAATAGTACTGGCCTCTATTCGATATGTCATTCTATCCCTTCTGCTGATGTGTAATTCTCTCATTACATAATTACAAAACGTGGAATAATGGGGCATCTGGGAGTGGTTGTTAGTTTCAGCTTCTCAAGTTTCACAAAATTACTTACGTAACTACAAGTACATAGTTCTGTTGCACTTACGTACACGGTATACGTAACTAGGGATTAGTGTGGATATAGTGTTAATAGCCTATCCCAAAATACCTCGCTTAATGAGCAAATTTGTGGATTATCCTTTTTTAGTAGCGACAGCAATTCGAATAATTTAGCCACGAAATTTTGTTTTTGGTTTTGTAAGAAGGTATTGGAAGAGGAGGAGGCCTGTTGTGAGTTGGGACCAATCTTGAGGGAGGGGCGTGCCAGGTGCCAATGATTCTCATCACTCACACCTATAGATATCCCACTTCTTTCTCTCTGTGATGAAACATTTACTCTACCTCCTCCTCCTCCTTCTGCTCCTCCTCCTCATGTCACCTAATTTTTCTTGCGGTCAGCCACTCTAACCCCGGGTGCATGTGGTATATATTCCCTCGAGACCCACTCGCCTTGGTCTCTGGAGGCCGTTTAGTTTAATTAATGATGCAGTCGAGGGAGGAGACGATAAGAGATTGTCTGTCCTTTAAAGCTCTAGTGATTACCTCGGACAAAGGTGTGTCTGAGGGTGTTTTTACAGCCACTAAAACCACCAATTCTACTAGGATTGTATAACTCCATATTATAATATTTATACTACATGTGTAATGTTCAGGTGATCTATGTTTTAAATAATATTTTTACATAATATGTATGTGTAATGTATGTGTCTACTTGTACGTGAGTTGTTGGTTTAGTATTATGTGCTATTATGATGTTGTGTATGTATTGTGATGCAGGTTGTGTAGGAATGGCTGCGGCGTCCAAGACTGACAGACAAACATGTCTAGCAGATCACGTTTTGCGTGTTTCGCTAATAGCCGAGTGTGCGTAGGGGAGGATACGACCTTCGAGGCTGAAACCCCTCTCTCCCCAGCTACTTTGCTACACGCACACACACCACATAATCCTGTTAGCATAAACATGACATCGTCAGGCCCTAGCATCTGACTACTACATACATACATACATACATACATACATACACAGAGTATATAGTAGATTACCAAATCGTGTTTTCAAATGTGTGACAACAAATTTGGTTCTGAAAACCTCATTTCGTGTACACTCTACTAAAACAGAGGATGCCTGTCTGTCTGTGAAGAGCTTGCTACTATACTATAGTATGGGTAAAGTGTTGAATAAGTGGATTGTATGTATGTATAAATGTGAAGATATTTCCAGTCGAATCTGTTTTTAAACAATTCTCCATCTTTGTGTAGTCTCGACTCTGTTTGTTTACACACAGAACGAACACTCGTGAGTGCACACACACGTCCCCGGCGTCTCTTTGTTTTGCGGATGACCCGTCTACGCCGGCTGGTTATTTGTTCCAAAGCAAAAAGACGTTATTAGCGAGGCCAGTGATGGCTTGAGGGCCCACTGAGAGCCAGGATGTTTTAAAACTTTGAGGACGCTGCATAAACAGAGCCATTTATTCTGCTCGGGCATGCCATTTGGCAGCAGGTCTGCATATTTTTAAGCCAACTCGATAGCAATACATAGTACATTGCATATGTTAATATGGTGGTGTACTCTAATTTCATTCATTCATTATGGCTAGCTTACTATGTGACGTATTCACCCATACATTTACATGTCCTTTGCCTTATGCAGTGCTTCAAAATTATAAGTTTAACGAATGCATACCAGAAGTGATTATGCCTTCGATTGATGGGGGCAAGATATTTTTGTAAGTGGTTTGAAAGTGTTGACTATGTGTGGCTGAGAACTGTGTGTGGTATGCGTTGTTGTCTTTACACTGATAGACCCTTGGGAGCCCGGGCACTGTATGTGTGTATGATGTACTGTGGGCAAATAGAGTAGGTCTTCCCAGTCTTTGATCTCTCCCTGTTTCCTCTGTGTGGCCAGTTTTCGAAATTCCTGGCATGTAAACAGTACACAGACTCTGTTTGACCACTCTTAGTCTAAGCAGCGACGGCAGACAGTTGACCGCCGCGGGATTCAAATGTCATTCGCTGTATTTAGGTTACACTTCACACTCGCTCCGCGTTTTCCTGTGTTTGGGCATTCTGTCTGCACCGGGTCGTTCTCACGCTGCGATATGTGTTCCCCCCTTTCTTCTGTGTGTCAAACATACATCCCGTGTGTGTGTATAGTACGTAATAATAATATATGTTATGTGTACCTTTTTCTCCCCCACTCTGGAATTAATGCGTGTGGGTGTTCTCCTGTGTTGTTGTACCTGCAGAGTCCAGTGTCATTGTTAGCCAAATTGAATCCCCACGTCCCACGTCAGCCGCAAAGGAAGCTCTCTTTCAGAGGTACATATACATTCGTTCCTTAACATTCACTACACATTAATAGGCCCTATATATTACATATATGTGTGTGTTTCGTATGTATAGGGTTCATAGCCCCATGTGTTCGATTTTTCGTGTCTGGTTACAATGTGAGTATCTCACATTCATTTTTATAATACGTAGAATGCATTGTAATATGCAAACATAATGTTAAGGCTTTGTGCTCTATTATTAAGTTTGTAGTGTGTTAATACGTAGCGTAACATGGCTGAACGTTTTATGTATATTACAATACATTATGTGTATGTGTGTGTTGTTTGTGAGGTGTCGAAGATTGGTGTGTGCCTCTGCTTGTTGCATGACAGGCAGAGAGAGGTTAAGGAGAAGAAGAAGACGGTACACTTTCAAGTGATTCAACCAGTCACAGTTGGACAACAATCGTGTTACAAGGAGACCAATTTTGGAGAAAAACCAAGCAAAATGACATGGGAGGCTTCCCCCAAGTGCACTAAAATGGCTAGGAAGGTGGGAGGACAGGAGAATGACAGAAATTCCTCCAAGATTCCAAAGTTGACAATCAGAGAGAGGAGGCAAGCGGGAGCTGGTGCAGACGTGACTCTACTTCCTGTGCATTCTCATCCTTCTCGTCGTCTTCCTCCTCCTCCTCGTCACCTGAAACCTTCTTGGGTGCCGTCTACACCCACTGCTAATGCTTTCCTCGTGAACCCATCTTGGCGGAAGGCTTCTTCCTCACATTCCATGAGGACGCCGGAGAGAAAGAGACACGCTGGTCACGTCAATTGTGACACAGCTGACGTAAAATCTTTGTCACGCAACAAAGAACCTCAAACTAACATTTCCTCTGGTGATATTGTAACTTCTGGAGTTTCAAAAACTGCAGCATCTTTTAATGCTCGGCATGTGATTTCATCTCGTGTTTCACCTCCTCCTCTCTCTTTGTCTCTTAGCCCTTGTTCTCCTTCTCCTCCTTCCTCTCCTCCTTCCTCTCCTCCACCTTGTTCTCCTCCTCCTCTTTCCCCCTCTTCTCCTTCCCTGTCTCCTCCTCCTTTTCCTACTCCTCCTCCTGCTCCTCCTGCTCCTCCCGCTGTTCCCTGTGTCCACTGTGGTCAACTTGGATACGAGGAGACAATCCGATTGGTTGCTACCTGTACTGCCGCGGCAACAGCTGCTGCCATGACAACCAATCAGGTATTAAATCAATGATACCGTTAATTCCTAGGTAGAGGACGTTAAGTACGCACTACTAAGTGGTAGTTACATATTTTTCCACTCTTTACCTTTTGCATCAGGGCATGGCCTTTAGCAATACAAATGCCCCATAACTGTTACCTAGGTCACCGGTGGTGTATATGTTACATTGCCCGCTAATGAATCTAACTAACTACCACTTCCTTCACTAATTGAGGCAAATCACACATCACAAATTGTGGTTTTGTGGATATTGGCCCCCTATTGGAGAGAGTGGATGGCGGCTAGAGACCTCCTAGCCACAGGAGAGGGAAAAAAACCATAGACCTCTAATTCTGTGGTATCTCGGTGAAAAGCGGGCATCGTGAGAAGGTATGTTGTGGAGTGAGAGGTGGCTCTGTTCTTCCTCCCCCCCAAGTCAGGGAAAAGATGATGATTTATCAGATGGTAGTGGCACAACCTTATCTTACGAATGAGTGTGTGTGTGTGTGTGTGTAAGTGTGTAACCACCACAATATGTTGGGTAATCTTCAGTTTAGAGGCTGCGTACATGTACATGTTGCTTACATACGCGTAACCCTATATTTACGAACTTTAAACAAAAATTTTACTCTCTCACTGTATAATTATCATAGTATATTTGATGTCTACTAATTTAGCTATTATTATACTGTTGCAATAATTTATTTATTAATCTTGTCACTAGACATACGTATGTATGTGATGGCGTAGTTTACATACATAAATAATACATTAGGGATGTATTAGATGTGTGTTTTCTATGCAAGACACCTGGATCGGACAGACACCGTATCAGCGCTGCAGAGATGTACAACACAGGGACTATGTAGTATTACTCTACTGTACAAATCATAGTACACGGATACATACACATAAACAATTATTTTCTATTACGTCTGTGCAGTGTGTAATGGACACCTGCAGAGTCTAGTACGTACGTATGTATGTATGTATGTATGTACTTATGTGTCCAGCAAAGGGAAAAATTTCTACACGCGTGAGAATAGTATGCGTCTAAAGTCTTTGAATGTGTGTATGACACAGACACTGTCGGATAAGGAGAAAATTTGGATTTTAGTGGCACACAAGGGTTTGGTTGCGATCCAAATAAATTACATCCTCTTTAGAAGAGGGGTTTCGGTTGTATTGGCTGGTTTTGGGTTATTTCAACAGACCCTCTCTTTAGTGGTCTGAATGGGAAATTAGTAATTACAAAAAGGGAGTAAGATTATTAGAGAATCCCCATAGAACTGTAACTCTATGAAGGGCGTCCAGACACTTCTGAGAATAGATTATTGTCGTACGTAGTTGTGTACATTCTTTCCCGCTTCTAGCCATACATACGTATGTACATGCCCTGTTATGTAATGTTACATAACAGGACACTACCGATTGCCTGACATGATCTTGTCACATACATACACGTAATGTTAAAGGGAGTGTAGCAGTATAATGAAGGCCCGAATTTAGTAATTAGAGACAGAACAAAACCAATCAAAACAATGGATAAAGTGAAAGTCAATATACTTGTTACATTTAGCATTTTTATTATAGAGCTAACTGCCTTAAAAGAAGAATAGCAGTATAATATATTATATAAGCTAAATTTAGTACAAGTGGAACAAAATTGAATTTTATCGCTGTATCCATTGTTCTTTATTGGTTTTGTGCTATCATTAGTAACATATCTAAATTTAGCCCTTATAAACTGTTACAACCCCTTTAAGTAAGGTATATACTACTTGTACAGTGGGACCTCCATTGAGGGACACTCTGTGATTGTGGCAACCTCTCAATACGGACAAAACACTTTGCAAGTCATATTTAGTGTGCTTTTGTCCAAAATTTCCATACATGTTTATAAATGGTATTCCTTATTTTGCATGAGCAATTGTATGTCAGCATAATACCGTATGTGTGATATTAAGTAGTATGAATAGGAAAGATCAGTTATAGTCGATGGGCCATAGCTCATGGCCTCGTGGCTGAGGACCAGGTATAACTGAGTCCTTAGACGCAAGTTCGACTCCCGAGCCAAAGCTGATTTTCCCAAATTCTTTCCTCGTCTCGTGTAACCACATAACCACACGGTAATTTGATAATTGTACTGAGGTTTGATACGATAAAGATATACTAAAGGTGCTCTTGGTGTTTGATAAACCACATTTTGTATGTATATGTTTACATGTCAATAATGAGAATAAAGAGTCATCTTCTTATAAGTTATAGGTCAATCTACTATATTCAATTACAGTTATGGTTCGATGAAGACGTGTTTGTTGCCAATAGTGAAGTATTTTCGGTGGCAGGAAACTCTGTAATAATATTTTTATTAAGATCCTGTTGATTGAGACAGCTAAATA
Organism: Phenganax stokvisi; assembly: GCA_025400075.2. Lineage (NCBI taxonomy): Eukaryota > Metazoa > Cnidaria > Anthozoa > Malacalcyonacea > Clavulariidae > Phenganax > Phenganax stokvisi. The sequence goes on along the minus strand of JAODVQ020381876.1, from coordinate 23,233 downwards.
GTATACATACGTACACACAAACACACAGTGTCCTCTTGGGGACCGTGTTTACCACCGACTAAGTTTTGACACAACACGCATGTAGTTCACTCCTCACATCCTACATACACATTCATTACGCACTGGTGTACGTATGTAGATGTACTTTCGAAATATTGAAATTATTCATAGATCGCTGCTCTCTGTCTATCTCCGTCCTTCTCTGCTGGGACTGCACTCATTAAACAATTTAGAGTAGAGCAGAGATACGTAGTATGTAATTATAATGTGTAATCTACTGTAGTACAATGTGGTCTCCATGGGAGCTTGACTATCAACATGAAAGCTATACCTAATGGAAGGGCACTTATTAATACTATGTATATATCGTTGTCTTTGTAGTGCAAAATCCATTAGTACTACATGACGACAGTGATGATGTAAATAAGTATATTATTATTATATAGATACACACATGTACCTAGTGTATCATATACATTGTCCAGCACCTGTGTTTATCAGATATCTCTAACATACTTGTTTACTGTTTAGATCCAGGTGATTATTTGTGACAATTCTGCCTCCCTACCTACAATGTAATGAAGGGACATGGCCCAGGAAACATCGTCATAGGAACTGACACATTTTACGTAGATCACTGTAGACATTAGATAAATGAAATGGCAAATGCCATTATGTACGTACGTGTATCATATTTAGCATAGCTATGAAAGACGTATGTAAGTACGCATGTATGTACGATTAATTGTATTCATAATGAAATGGAACTAGTGTCCCAGCACACACACAATCAGTACTAGTGCAGGCAGTTTCATTTTCACCTAATTAATGCCATCATTGCAGGGCATTGAATCTAGTTGTGTATACTTTAATTGAGTCGTGATTAAAGTTGAAGAAGTGGGGGACAATTATTTTCTGTTTCACGATAGCTCCTACTGATTGTGTGTGTGCTGGGACACTAGTTCCACTTCATTATGAATACAATTAATCGTACATACATGCGTACTTACATACGTCTTTCATAGCTATGCTAAATATGATACACGTAATGGCATTTGCCATTTCATTGATCTAATGTCTACAGTAATCTACGTAAAATGTGTCAGTTCCTCTAACGATGTATCCTGGGCCATATCCCTTCATTACGTACATTGTATGAGAACCATTGTGTGTGGAATGCAAATGTTATCGTGCATAATTGGTGCTTGATATCAGATCTTGGTATAATTGCAGTCCCGTGTTTATGAGGTTATATACCTATAATACTGGTGCAATGTGTGTATATAGTAATAGATATTCTAAGACTATATAACCTAGAATGGTTATGGTACAGTGGCCTGTTACATAGCGGAGAATGGCCACTATTTACGTTTGTAGATATCCTGGGGTTCCCCTGGCGTGGACCAAAATAATCATTAGTTATAATTCTGACTACTTACCTACTTGTGACATTCAGCCACTTTTAACTACTATATAGCATTGTCAGAATTCTTGTGCTTACAACTCTTGATGTTAGTATGAGAGTGAAGCCACTCTTAGAAAATGATATTTGCAGAAAATCTTCACCTTATGATCTTACCTCTTTTCCACTCCTGCTGTTTCTACATGCATAACTACCTTTACACTGCCATATGTATGTAGAAGGTATGTATTGTGAAGCAAGTGTGGTGTATTTTAGTGTGGCCTTCTGAGCTTCATAAGGCATTAATGAAGTATTATTTATTACAATACAGTGCATCATTGAATGATTCACTGTTCTAAATCCCAGTCTACGTTTTCATATTATACGTCCCTTCGAGGTGGTTCATAGGCTCCTGTGTACGTATATGTGTGGTGATTCTAGGGAAGCCTCTACCTGGGGGTGCACTTTTGGGAGAAAAGGTCTCAAATGTCTTCCATTTTATGTGAATACCCCCAACAAGGCCTCTTGTAGTCTTAACCATGTATCATACATACACAGCATAATAGTACAGGCCGTCTTAGCATATAGTGTGTACTGCCAAATGGTATGTATGTATGTATGCAAGACATTCTCAGGTGTTTGAGTTGGAAAAGAGTGTGTGTAGAGAGAGATAGAGAGAGTTGTGTCTTGTTTCCCTCAATAGTGTTCCAAGGAGGAAGCCAGCATGGTGAAAGACAAAGACCCTGGGAATCATCACACACTCGATCTCACTTCAAAGAAGTCGTCCCAATTGTGTGAGCCACGCACCGTAGACTATCAATCTCTTTCCTCCTCATCCTCCACCTCCACCTCTTCTTTTACCCTGGCTTTTTCATCTGAATAATTCATTTTTCTTTCTCGCTTGTTTGTCTGGTGTGTAGGTTGCCAGACACAGCGTTTTGACAAGGACAGAAGAGAAGGAACTGGAGATGTGAGAAGAGGAGGACAGGGAGGAAGAATAGAGAGAGAAGGATTAGAAGGAAGAGAAAGGGAGAGATCAGAAGAAGTCGTCAGACAGCCTGGTACAAAAGAGCTGCCGGTGGAAAAGATAACAGAACAGTTTACTATAGCTCCACTGACATCACAGTCGTGTGGGGGCGTGGGGCTGGAACATAAACAGCGGTTGCCGCTAACCAAACAGACCCTCCGTGCTGGAAAACATTCTGAAAAAACACAAAACGGAATTGATGTCTGCGAGCAACAGCTGCGGGGGTCTCCCTCTGCGTATAACAGCGACAGCTCGTCTCCAATTCACTCGGTTGTTGACCTAACTCAACAGCAAGACATGCGAGAAGAAGAAATGACTGCTGGCACTCTTCCCCAACACACGGTCAGCCATTTTTCACTTTAATCTGCCTCCGTACAGTAACATCCAGTACCTGCCAATCGGTGACACTTTGATGGTTCACAATTGCAGATAATGCTTTTCTTTGAATGCATTACATAATAAAAGAAAGAGCTGTTCTTGCACTTTCTCACTCTAAGATCAACACACGCTCACTGAGAGCTTAATGTAACATAATGTGAGTTTGCTAGTTGTGCATGTGAAGGCATTTATGCCCTCTGTGTGTGTGTATGTGTACGCAGTCTTTTCCAACCACCAGGTTTACACATGCCGATCAGGCTAGAACATGTCTTGCTGACTGAAGTGTACTCTTTTACCATGCACGCGCAGCAGAAAGCAGGATCCGCTCGCATTGCACGCAGCGTCTCGGCCCTTATCTCTAATTACACTCACTTAGTTACATACATGTATTCCCAGCCCAGTTATGTATACATACGTATGTCTGTAGCATACTGTGTGTAAGTTTGTGACATGGTAAAAAGTCATTTGAGTGAGTGAGTGAGTGAGTGAGTGAGTGTGTGTGTGTGTGTGTGTGTGTGCAATCGCTGCCTCTTGTTCCAGCTGGCAAGGTAGCTCGCCAAAAACAAAATCAAATCAATATTTGTTATAATGTAGATGTAGCATCTAGTCTCCGAGGCTTGAAATTCAATTGTTTTGGCTCGAGGTCAGAGTTCGAATTTGACTAGTTTCCTAGGCTGTGTAGTTATTTCAGTCAGGTATGTGTGTAGTATGTACGTAGGAAAGGCAGCCTCCTCCGTTAGAATTCCAGCGTCTACGTTTCACGCTGCTCGTTCATTAATGCTCATTCCATGGTCAATTGAGTTCTAGGTGATCAAATGGATTGGATAGCCTGTACTGCTCTGTATGATCATACGAGATTGGGCTGGAACAGAGCATTAGTGTGACACATACTTACTCATTTTAGCACCTGTTTCTATCGCTACCTGATTCCTTTTTCACTCATGCAACCTCAAATATCGGATAGGTAAGTGTATACCTACGTACTGTACTGTATGTATGTACATAATTATGTATTGATTTTTTCTTGGAGTATGTGTAGTGTAACTTTTGTGTGTTCCTCGACGGCACTGATTGGTTTGGTTATAATATTATTATATATAATAACTCTCTGCCTGCGGTTGGTTGGTTTGGTGTGTGGTTGCTGGCATTATGTGGTGTCTGCGGCTAATTGGTGGTTGTGACCTTGTTAGTGAAGGGCATTATTCCACTGGGAAGTATTGGTTTGTGTTTGTTCCTCACTCAAATCTGTGTTCTATGGAAACATATTATCTGCAACGATGACGGAGGAGGGACATTAATGTGGTGGGAATGCTATCAATGTGTACACAGTCACATCTCTGTGATATGTATATTATTTCATCTGCGGCAGAGATTGTGAAAGTGTCTGGATGTGTGAGTCGTCAATCAAGGAATGCGACAGGAAATAAGTGTGTTTTTTGTAATAATCGCGCCGACATGCTACGGTTCACATGAAACTTAAGTCTACACCAAATGCTAATTTTAGAGACACGTAAATTAGTTGACCTCTTGCCCCCTACATCCTGTTCGAATATCGTAACCATAAAGTATGAATTATGCAGATTTTTTCAATATTACATCACTCGCTGCATGTATGTATGTACGGATGTTTTTTCTCTCTTGCTGTTCACATGGGTGTTGTCATTCAACGGAGGCTTCTGTTTTACGGTAGAAATTTGGACGCGGGACAAGCAGAATATGTGGAAATTATTGGGCGGCAAGTTTCTCAGTCGCTCTTCTCTTTCTTCCAAATGCCGTTAGTGTCTGTATTGGCTGGCTTCTGTGTGCAGGCAGTATGTAAAATCCCCCCCGCTACACATCCACTCACCGACAACAACCCACTGTGTCAAAGTGTTTCAAGTGCCTTTGTGAGAGCTGCATGACGAGCCTCGTCCAATTTGTCGGCATTTTTGTCCCTCGGACATCTGCCAAAACATGACAAGTGGCTGCCTGTGTTGTGGCCGGGGGAAAATAATTGGAGCAAGTTATTTGCCACTGATAGAGAGAGATGAGAGATAGGGAGGAGGAGGAGTAAGGGAGAGTTAATCTCATAACCGGTGGGATCCAATTTGGTAGGGATCCGGAGCATAGCTTTGATCTCTTTCTCGTTGCTAAAGACGATGGCCAAAATGACACTTCCGCCCTGCAAAAAATTAACACTGTCATATGGCAAGGAACAAAGTTTTTTGATTGCGAAATCACCAACCCACTATTGAGTGGGGGACACTCCCTGACCGGGTGTGCGTGCTCAAATTTACCCACACCTGTCGAAGAATGGAGGCGGTTAGGTCAGGGTGTACGTATATGTACATACGGACTCTGCCAATTCTATTCATTGTGCTGCTTTCAATGATAGTAGACTTTATGAAGTGTAATTTCATTGTCTCTCATTTGATGCAGTGTGAACCATCCAGTCACTCACACTCCTATTAAACACACCCTTTCACGGCAATAGAAATTGGCAGATGATCTGATGGTCCTTCTTTTGCACTAAACCACAGACAATACGTAATAATCTATCAATGCTATGTCTATCCATATTATACGTACGTACATACATATGTATGTAGGTGCTTGCATGAATGCAATATTTGATGTGTGAGGCAAGATAATGTTTTTTGAATTAGCGATGTCTAGATGTAGGGGTTTCCCTGCCTGTCTCTTCCGTCATGCTTCTCTAATGTTCTCATGTACAATGTGAACCCAGCGTAACTTTCCCCACAATACTCCGTTTAATGTGGTTTTAAATGTCCCATGCCGAGCTGTGATCCAGACATGCCCCAGTACGGTTTGTGTTCGTTTGCCTCTTTATCAGAAACCGGTCCCCAAAATATCCCCTTCGGGATGCTTCTTCCTCTTCAGAAGTGGAGGCACAGATGTGCATGTCTGAGACGTTCGACTGCTTCCTTTTGATGTGCCAGTGTTTCAGTTATAAACTTATGTGCCGGCTGACACTCCTGGAGCCTTACTTAGCCTGGAGGCAGGAAAAATATTATTAATTGTTTGTGTATGACAGTGCAGAGGCAATGTTGTGAGGAAAGTGAGGCAAGTATGTGTGACTGAAGCCCCCACAGTAGGAGAGTATAGCAGCCACAAAGAGTTCTAATAGACACCATGTTGTGAAGTACAAGTCGTGATTGCGTAATTCATCGAGGCACAGTGAGTGATTCCAGTGGACAGGATGTAAAAACAGTGACGGAATTCACTGCTACCTGCATGTGGTGTGTTTTTCAAAGTTCGTGGGATTATTGGACTGGACTCCACGGAGAGCGTGTGTAAAAGAGGTGGATAGTTATTGTTTGGTCTACCGAGACAGTGTGGAAGCATATCTCTGTTTATCAGAGTGTGTGTTGAGAAATTTGACAATTCATTGCGTGTGTTGCACTTATTCACGTTCCGTCAATAGCTATCTAGTTAGACAGCGCTATATTTTGACCACTCCGAGTTCCTCACCTTTTGTTTTCATTTTCTCTCAACATACAGCGACCTTCCCCATAACCCACATACGTGGCCTAGTCCCGAGGGACAGGCAGACCTGTTGCACAATTTGATACTCACACGTTGGGAACCAGACTCCTCTCTGTCTGACGAATACCTTCCAAGTATGTCATGAGATGTTTGTGGAGGTGTTGCCATTGTGTTTGGTGCTTGACTCACTTTGAGGTTGACAAATACATTAGATGTTAATCTGTTGTTTGCAGTCGAAGGGGAACAGGGAGGCACTGGTACTATGAGAGTACACTCCTACTGGTGGTGTGCTGGTTATACGGCAGCAGTGCCTTACCTGCGGTTCACCTCCAGGTGTCACTTTTTCTCTTAAAAGGAGACCTTAATCGTTTGTTGGTGCTATTACAATGGAAAAGATAGTGCCGACTTCCATCTCAATTCCCTCCCACTCTGCCTCAAATGATGGGGTCAAAAATCAGGTCATTCCTTAACAGGGCCCTACAACTCGAAATTGACTCTATGATTGGCACGGGATTTAGTCACGCACCATGTTTGTTTCATTAAACTCTGAACTACTTAAAAACTCCAGGCTTCTCTGCTTTCATCCCTACACCCACTCGTCGTGTTTCGGAACACAATTACAGCACTGCAAAATGTCTTTGATTGCACAAAGAGAGTGTTTTGTGTGTAACAGTTAGAAAGGATCTCTGAGAAATGACTTTTTGACAACCTGTACTGTTCCCTTTCTCTGCCTAAGATGTCACCTGATCCAACAAGGGTGTGTATTTGGAACAAGCTCTAACGTATACAACTTAAGTTAAGCTGTTTATATACATGGTGTATTTGCGATGGTGTGTGTTAAAGTAGAAGCCTTCTCTGTTTGTGTGTGAGTGAAGAATCCAGGGCCGTTCTCTTTCAGGGCTAAATCTGGTCCAAGGAAAAGGATGACCTTGTGGGATGTGGTTAGAGGAGGCTCATTCTTATTTCATTCTTTGAGTTCCGTGGTGGTTTTGCAATCCACCTACATGAAGTTTAAGTCACAGCTCTAGCAGATCTTGTTATCATGCCTGAACTGGGGCAACTGCTCATGCACGGACTGCCTACATAATCCCACCTAATATCTTCATATTCCAGGAATGAGCTCACTTCCTATCAGGATGTTGGCTCCTTCATTCAAATGAGTTTTCCCTCTAATTACATTTTTCGTGTGTCTCTGAGACACCCACTTGCCTTTGTACATATATAGCTATAGCAGCTTGGAGGAGTTTAGTCTCTCTCAGAGTCTAAAAGGTGGACCTCCCATACTCCAATGCTTGCAAAACGATATTCAATGTGCTATAAATACCGTGAGCATGAGAATATTCGTAAATGTTTCTATTTTTCACGTAACCGGATGGCCCAGTCATGGAAGGTGGCAGGTGGGAGGATGTGTGGTAGTGTTGAGAAGACTGCCACCTACACGCAGATGTGACGAAATGCTCCATTAGATCGGTGTGACACAAGCAACTAGCCAAATGTCCTGTTTGTGTGTGCACTAGCACTCTAGTAGTTTCCGTGTGTTGCAACCGAAGGAAGAGTCTAGGAGGAGAAGGAGGAGGAGGGGAGGAAGATGAGGAGGAAGAGTAGGAGGAAAGACTCTTGCTCTGTATGTAGTAAAGTGCACAGTACACAGGTTGTTGTGTAACTATGCCCCAGACTAGAATTTTCTTCAATCCTTTGATGTGCTGGTCCAGGTTCCTTATCACAGATGGAATTGACAATGAAAAAATCTTATCAGACTTTCTTGAATAAGCAATTTACTCCACAACTCTATGCTCCTATAGGCAGACAGCAGTACACTACTATAATATGAAACAGCTACAGAAGCTTATACTAGGACTCATAAATAAGTCTTTTCATTTATGTTGTGTTGAACCTACAGTCCAAGTGAAAACGGTAATAGTGTGCCTGGTTGTGCCAACATAGGAGGCTGTTTTCACACTGCAACATTACAGACACTATCCAGTCTGCATATGTATTCAGAGCATAATTCATCACCTGGTTCCCGTCAAGCTGTGCACTTGTGTTTGGCCATCTTTATCCATTGTGTTTGACTCTGTATATGGATCAGTTGTTGTACAAATGTTTTCCATGAATTCATGCAGCTTTTATACCGAACACTTGCGAACCTAAATACACGCACCAATATTTGATTCACACCGCTGCAAAACAGCTCAGAGACAATGTGTTTCTGTGTATAAGCAATTATACTTGCCCCTGTCAACTTATTTACACAAGTCCCATGAAGAATGGGGAACAATGCCTGATCAATATCGCGACATACCACCGTACTAGGGCGGGACAAAGAGGCTCAAACAACGACGGGTTGCCTCAGCAAAAGCTACAACAATGGCAGGTATTTGCATTATGCGCGCGGGCGTCACAGTGTGTATTTCCGGCAGTTTTGAAATTCGATGCGGAAGCTTGTGCGATCGATCATCATCTAAGTGCCGCTTTGCGCGTTAGTGTGGGCGGCAATGGCGCGTCATATGCTTTGGGGTCAAGTGGTATTTCCTGACTTTGTTTAGCGAACTTAGCTATTTCTGGCTTTTCAGGAATGTAATTGATTTTTTTTAACATTGCGCGGGGTATAAAAGCTAGTAACTGGGCGAATATAGCTCAAAAACTTTAGTGCGCAACAAGAGCGAGCGAAGAAACAGTTTATCTTTGCAAGCATGTCTAAGTCAGTTGCAACCACACCGAATGCTGCTCCCTCTTTGAGGGAAAAGTGTTTTCTTTGCGAGGTACCCAGAGGTCCGTGGGCAATGCTGCACGACTTCACCCACCCGGTGTGTCGTGCTTGCTGTAACTACGAGGGAATCGATCGTATTGCAGAAGTCATCGACAAGGCCAAGCAGATGCGGATGGCTTTCGACGCCAATATTCCTTCCTCAGAGGCTCTTGCTCTGAAAGCTCACACCGATGTCGCCGTCAACGTGATGCCTGCAGTCACTGTCGCCACTGCGGGACGACCGATCATGCGTCCGAATGGTCCAACTTATGCTGTTATCCCGCAGCCTGGAGGCAAAGTAGCAGTAAGCATGGCTGGACCGAAAGGTGCTCCGTTCCTCGGTCCTACACAGCTACAGGCATCTTATGCAAGGATGCAACAAGTTAGCGTTGATCGTGCAGGTCCCATCCCGGCTTTCGCCATGCAACCGCGTCCAGTCCACGTAACAGAGCCGGCTCAGATACAGACGCACGACTCGACTACACAGAGATTCGCTCAGATCCAAGAGACCTTGAACACTCTCTCCAAATCGCCTCCTTTCCGAGTCCGCTTCAGTAAAGATCATTCTCTGATCGGACGTGTCATCGCCTTTGACGCAGTCTGCAGGGGCTCCGACTACGAGCTCAAGGTATTCATCGAGTATCCTATTGGATCGCAGACCGTCTTCCAGAGCGCCTCTGGTGCAGGTAGGCAGATGTACGGCGAGTTCAGGGAGCGGCTCGGGATCGGCGGAGGATTCCGCGGAGCATCTTCCAACGGATACAAAGACCTTGAGTTCGAGAAGCAGTTTGGAGAAGATGAGTGGCGGGTTTTGGGCGAGCTGCTCACTGAGGAGGTGCGATTCTTCCGCGGCCCCGTCAAAAACGAGCTGTTGCCCGTCCCGTATGTGGACCCAAACCACCCTACCATTCCTCCCGCAACTCTCAACGCCACTCGCGGTTTCCTCCGTAACAACCTATTCAACAGAAAACGCCGATCCTCGAACGAAGACGCTGATCACAAAGACTCGGAAGCAAGAAAAGAGAGACGGGTACAGGAGAACGGAGTTGAAAACGTCAGCAACGGCCACCATTCACCAAAAGCACAGTCTCCGCGTTCTCCCCCTCACGGATCACCGCGGGCCAACGGCGTCGGAAGCAATCCGACAAGTCCACACAGCCCAGCCAAGACAGCAGGAGCCAGCCCCACCCGTCTCTCTCCCACAGAACCTGCCATGGTCTGCCTTCTCTGTCACAGAACTCTCGAAGACACTCGATTTGTGCAGTGTCCGTCTCAAACTCAGCACAAGTTTTGCTTCTCTTGCTCGCGGGAGAGCATAGTTCAACAACAGGGAAAATCTTCTGATGTCTATTGCCCAAGCGGAATGAGGTGTTTGGTAGCGGGCAGCACCACTCCTTGGGCCTTCATGGAACAAGAAATCACCACAATTCTTGCTACAAGTAGTTCATAATCCTGGTATCACCACACAGTCATATTATATTATACCTCATTCTCTACATCTCACTCATTCTCTCTCTCTCTCTCTGTCTCTTCTCCGTGCATAGTATAGGAGCTAAGCATGTATATTATATTATGTTGAGTTTTCCAGTTTTGTACATTTTCCTCTCAATTCTCTGCCTCCGTTTTATCATTGTGTTCCACCAGTATATGAGATTGTGTTCCTGTGTTATATTATTATCTATAATATATTATAATTATAAAATTGGAAATTTAGTGTTTATATCAGAGACCTATCTTTTTGTGTGGTTCTCTTTTTATCACTCTGTACTGGCTCATCCATTCATGCATTGCAATGCAAGAGATATTGAGAAAAATGTTTTTTAGTTTTAAAAATTCCCCTTGAAGATATTGTTACTTAGATGAATGCAAGCAAAGCAAAAATAAGCAAAGTGATATAGTGTGTGTGCAAGGAGGAAGAAGTATAGCAGGTGCGGAGGAAGATGAAAGTGGTGCAGAATGCAAGGAATGAATGTGATACATTGTGCTTGCAAAATGAAGCAGAGGCAGAGAGCTGCAATTTCCTCTGAATCAGTGTGCATGACTTTTCCAGAAGCTAGAGTTAGAGAATTTCAGTGCAGACATTCTGTCTCACACCTCCAGGGCTGCCTTTCCTTCCCTTCCCATCTCGCTTCCTTTCTCTCAGGTTTAGCCAGCCTCACTGTTCCCGGAAGGCTTTCTCTTTCCTTGAGTGTTAGGTGTGGTCGCCCTCTATATTTAGCAGAAAATGGGCCAAATTGAGTCTCTCGGAATGTCATGTATTCCCTATTTAGCTCAGCTGTTTTTGTTTCATGGCTGCGCATTATTGTGTGCTTGGACAGCAGTCTTATGTGTAGAGCCATTACTGTAGGTCCAGGGCTGGGTGTCTTCATCATGTGTGCATACAGAGACAATGAATGGCTGATCAGAGCGATCATCAGTATCCATCAGACAATGTGATCTTTGACAATAGTCGCTATATACAGTCTGACAATGTATGGACATAATATAATACTAGCAACTGTGTCCCCCTGCTTTGCATTGTATTTCACTCAGCACCTTGAGTCTGCTACAGTGCAGGAGCCTGTTACAGTGCAGGAGTCTGTTGCGGCACCGCTCTTGCATGCCATTTGCACAAGTTACATTAGTATTACAACCTATCTATCAACAGAGCATGTGGCCCAGACCAGACCATGGTTGTGTGAGATAAGACACAGAAATGATATTGTATCTCTACGTAACTAGTTCTGATGAGACTTTTTTGGTGCAGAGTGTAGAGTTTAAACACCCAGACACCCACTTTTCATCAATACTTCCTGCCGTTCCAGAGTTTCATATTTCGTGTGTTGCCCGGTCACGAAAAGTGATTAAACTCTTTTCAACCTTTCGTCTAGACTTCTGCCCACTTTACTTGGAATACATTAACACGTGATGAATATCTACTCTTCCCTTCCCCCCTTCTGAGTTCCCTTGTTGTTTGTGCTAAGCTGGGTGGGGCATGTGTATTGTATGTACGTACGATCCACTGGAGTTGTGGTGCTTTAGATATGATATGCATGGGTAGTGTTGACTAATGGTGCAGTCAAACGTGGCAATTTATGGAGATGGCGAGAGTGGAAGATGCATCATGCATTGATGGTTAAGGAAAAACCGGGCCAATTCAGTCACTCTCTATCTCTCTCTCTCTCTCTCTGTCACGAGGATGCCCACTCAGCCATTCTCTTGTGCATGATGTGACACTTAAATTACAAGGCAAGAGACAAAATCTCTGTCAGCACATCAGTACATACCTACAAACTCCTTTAGATTTGTTCATCAGTGAATGATGTTACTAAGAATAGATTGGTGGCAGTTTTAGCTCTGTGTGTGTGTGGTATTAACACCCATTATAGTTTATATCAGAGTACCAGATGATGTAATGCTTATTGTTTATTGCACTGGGCAAAGGTGATGATTTAACTGGAGATGTGGTGAGGTGGCAGTAGACTTAAGGTGTTAGGCTATGAGATCAGAACAATTGCAGTTGTTTTTAGCTGCCGCTAATGGCACGCATGCACGCAAGTCCACCCCGTGAATATGATTCTACACGAAGGCAAGGTCATTGTATTGTGCAGAGGTGTACACGTGTTTATATAACTTTCTGGTTTCAAGCCAGCGGCTTGTCTTTGGTGCAGTACTTGATATCTCTGACGCACAAGTGCGAATTTGATTTGTTAGGGAGGAGTAGGGGGACCCTGCGTTTTTGGTTTAATTACACGTCCACCTGCTAGTGTGTGCCTTGTTTATCGTACACTAATCTGGTGGTTTTCTTATATCGGTCCATTTTAGTCGCCGCACATGACACGATGTGTCGATAACAGTTTTATTCGCGATACTCATACACTGCCGCACCCATTCCTCCCTCCCCCCAGCAGGCGGAGGACGAGAAGCCAAGCCCCTGTAGTTCCACTGAACAACGAGAGCTTCTCAGAGTTGAAAGGAAGTTTTTGGACATCCGGCGGGCCCGCAGAGACTTGGAAACCCGTGACGCCCTGGATGAGATCAACACGAGGTGGAGCTATCCAATTCCACCCTGCCCATCCAACGACATAGAGTAAGTAATTGTATGTATAGCATTAGGTGTTGCTCTTCCCGTGCTAAATAGCTTTATAGTCTTCTCAATCACACCACACCATATGTACATGTATGCCCCTTTGAGTGAGGGAGAGAGTTTCATGTGACTAATAGATTGGCCTATAAATCGAGGTTGTGATTGAGGTTGTGACTTACTCTCAGGACATGAGGTGGGTGTGTGTCTTAATCACACACAGTAACATATACTAGGAGATAGAGGGCCTTTGAGATAGTGTGAGCTTCACATATAGAACTAATAGATCGGTATAGACGTAAGCCGAGGTTGGGATTGTGGTGGAGACTTACTCTCAGGACATGAGGTGGGTGTGTTGTTGAGGAGAGGTCTCATGTAACAGGCATGAGAATGTAGTGACAGAACCAGGGTGTTGACGAGAGAGATTCGGAGGAAGAGAGAAGAGTAGAGAGTTAGAGGCACGAGAACAGAGATCAATGATATTTACATGCATGTATAAAATTCTTATACCTGAGACATGTGTAAGGTATACTCAAGAGGTGTATATATCTAAGTCCAAGGAAGGGAGGTGGTTTAAGCCTTGGATCAATTGAGGCCTAAGAAGGTACCATAGGGTTTGTTTCATGCTCTGGCGCTGTTGGGGCCTATGTACTACCATGAGGTTTATTTTAAGCAATGGCTCATTTTGGCACCAGGGTTACTATCATAGAGTTTGTTTCGAGCTCTCTGACTAAGTTAGGGCCAGTCCGGAGAGACATCTCAGAGAGAAGGAGTGGGCAGGCTAGAGTGGGTGCAGGCTCCGCCAGTCTCTGATAATGCCAGAGGAATTTTTCACTGGGAAGGCTTCCAAAAATACTCACAGATTCAACTGAAAATGATTTTTTTCCAAGCTGGAAAAAAATACAAACCTTATAGTAATATACGTACGTATACATAACAATAATACATAACAGTAATATATAGAGTATAACCCAGAGCATGAAACAAAACGCTATATACTATGTAGGTACGTACACACATACATACAGTACATATGTATGATCTGCGGACGTAAACATCGTTACCTTTTGGGCAGTAGTTTTTGTGTGTTCCCTTGTTCCTGTGATGTCCTTGTAGTCAGTTAGTATAGCTCCTTGTAACTGAATACAATCTTGTATCTTTATGTGCAAAAGAGGTGTGTGAAAGAGCCCAGTCAAGCCTGTTAGGGTAATTTGAATACAAATGGTCTGGTTTTCAACGCCAAGGTGATGTCCTAGCTATTATGTGTGAAACAATGAGTGCATGGAGACTGAGGTTCTCGCCTCTGCCCACAATTAATGCCAACTGCCCACCAAAAGCCTTTTTTGTGGTCTGATCAATGTGTCCTTGGTGAGTCGTGTTTTGTCTTCACGTGAGTCAAAGTGTGTCTCTGTCTCTCTGTTCCTGTTCCCCCCGTGGGTATTACACGCTGACATTCATTCACTCTTGTTGTCCAACTAGCTGAGAAATTTTTCACTGCTGCTTGTACATATATTATATCTGATTACCAGGGGCGACCCCAGACACCGAGCCACTGCACTAATCAATCAATTGAAGAATGACACCTTTATCAGGTGGGGAGACGAGATCGAGGAAGAGGAAGAGGAGGAGGAGAAATATTCTTTCCTAGTTCAGGTGATTTCCTCATACTTAAAGATCTGTATATACACATGTATATACAGTGTCGTTTTCTTCTGTATTATTATTAGTATAATTGTCATTTTTGAAACCTAAGTCCCACACTTTCCTCCATCATTCTGTGGGCGCTGGAGCCGCGTAGGAAAACACAGTTTTGCAAAAACATACCAAGTTTTTGTGATTTCAGTGTGGACTGGGAAGAAGGAAAGAAGTCCGTCTCTGTTTGTGCTGTTTTTATTTTTTCGCCGCACTCCGTCGTGAACTTGTGGTTTCAACTTCAACTTCTGGAGATGGTGAAATATCCCTGTGAGTTTCAGACTCCGTGGTGCTTAGTGGGCCAAGTAGAGTGTTAATGATGATAGGAGGATTGGGGTTATATAGTTAGTTGGAGAGCCTGGTGGAGGTTGTGTGGTAGCGCTAACGTTTCCCCTTCTTTTCCAATCTTTTTCCTCATCTATCACCTTACAGTGCAAACATCTATAATTCGTAATCACATACATACAACCATGTTTACATAAGTATACTAGTGACTTACATTATATAATGATTTATGTTAAATCGGTCAGTGTGGAACTGATGATGTCACTATTTCTGGCCCCTCGGGGCAGCTCCACGACCTACTGATATGTACGTAGTAATACACGTCAAAAAATCTCCAGAAGTAATGGATCGGATCTGATTATCCCGTGGAAGTTCAAAGTTCACTCTCCTTTTTCTGGGTATTCGGGAAGTGACTGTTGATATTCTGATGGACGTCCGTGTATGTCTTCTTCTACCGTCTATACTACAGTGCCTTGCACCAGTTCCCTGGAAACTCTGTTTTTTTAGCATTTAAGACCATAACTCTGACATGCTCACAAGAGAGAAGCCGTGTATATATATGTGTGCAAGGGAGATTAATATACTGTGAAACCTGTCTGTAGTGTGACCACTCTATGATAAGACCACTTCTCTATAATTTCTATATGTCTTTGCATCATTGATTGTTAAAGGAAACACTTCTTTTAAAAATCATTATATTTTTCACTTCCCGTCTATAGATACATAGGTTCATTGTATATACTCAGAGGCCAGCAGTGTCTAAGTACGTACACTATGGGGTTCTTCCTCATAGTGGTTGGCTATATGATATATATATCTACAATATAGGGTGTTTTGCTCAACTATAGATCGAAAAGGATCACATCATATCCTCACTAAATTATATATAGTAGCCATGATCCATACGTAAACACCAATAAGTAAGTATGCGTGTGTGTGGTAGTATAGCTATGTGACACTAAATGGGTATATAGTGTGGTTGTCCAAATTTGTTCCCCCAACTACCTTTTGCAAACTACTATTCCAGTCACGTAATCAGGCATTGTTTGAAAATCAGCAACCTTTTAAAGTGTAAATAGCAATCCACTGGGTGACCTGAAAAGGATGGAACACTATAAAATAGTGGCGGCATTGTATAGGCTTACAATACGTTGGTATGTGCAATCAATCTTAGGTCTTGTGTTAGGTGACTCGAATTTCACGGTTTTTGCCGACGTTGTTTGATGTGGCTAGCGTCTCATTCTTTCACTATCACCGGTGGTATCTGTGTGAATTGCTGACACTACCGAAACCATCTAGTGCAAGAATTCTTCTCTAATTGGGCAAATTATTCCAGCTTCCTTTTTCCCTTCGTGCACCCTTTTCCTATCCTGTAAGCAAGGCTATATAGTATTGTATAGGCAGCCTTGTGTAACATATTTCCATTGGTTTCTAGCACCTCTGGTGCCCTGTTAGTTTAAGGTTTTCTCCCATGCATTCCATGGACTCCCACATGGTGCAACAATATCTTATCACCACTATAGGCCACCTCAACTTACACAATCCCAATTCCAATCTAAGCCATCCACTGCTAATATTTTCCCATGGACTATGACTGGCCTCTGATGATATAGAAAGTGGTGATTGCATCCGTTAATGCATTCCGTTGTGTTTTTTGGGGAGCCCACCTATCCTGCCCATGGCTCTGTGTCTGTGTGTGGAGCACACGGTCAGTAGAGCCCCCTTAACCTTCTTCTTCTTCTCCTTCTTTTCATCTTCTTCTTCTTCTCTACCTTTGTCATTATGACCTCAATGTTAAGGTGAGTATTAGAAGACTAGAGAGGGGATTTGGTGAAGTCTGAAGTAACTGAGTTAAAAATAATCAATCGTGTGTGTGTGTGTGCACTGGCGAGAACACGATCAACAGAGTGGACCAATCAGTCATTGTGAAGGAATCTCTGGCAGGCTACGGGCTCCGTCTGATTCGCAGCGTATAGTATTACCACATCAGAGTGTAGTGGCGCGTGTTTCGGGCATCCCGCCCGAGGAATGGGCTGCGACAGTCGCCACTAATGAGTCTTGGTTTTCACTTGCTAGTGGTTTTCTCTTGCCAGAGTGTGTGAGGCTGCTGTCAGTCCCACGCCAGCCCACAATGCTGCTGAGTAGGTATCACTCCATCTCTCTCTATAAACACACACACACACAGTCTGGCTGGTATTAATAAAGAGTCCATAGTGTCCACGTGCTGAGTAGATCTACTGTAGTATTATGTGTTGGTGTGAGGATAGACAGGCACAGAGCCAGTGTTTGACCATATGCAGACCTTTTGTTCATCCAGAGTTGTTTATGAGGAGAAACATTCCCAGGCCAGTTCTGCTCCCACAGACTGGCTGATGGGGGCAATTGACTAGAGGGAGGAGGAAGAAGGAAACACAGTCACTCCATTTTAGGAAGGTGGCAACTTTATCTCTGTCCCAACTATTCTTCTACATACACTCTATATATATAGCTATCTATAATACATTATATGTTATGTGGAGGGTTAATATGAACTGAATGTACATTATGAATATAAGTAGTACGTGGAGAATGGTGTTTTGATTGATGATATTGTGAGCACTGTGAGCATTGTGTGAAGGCTGATTGTTGGAGCCAATTCTGCCATGTAATTGCTCTGTTTGACACGATAGTTGAGCCTGAGACTGTAACAAAACCCATCCAACAACAAGCCTGCTTTGCTGTACTACATATATACCCACGTACATATCTACATATTAGGTCGTAAGCCTCCTACCTGTGTAATACATTTCATGCTTACATATGCATATAGGATAATAGTGTTGAATTGAATTCTGTAATACATTCTTACACATACATTAATGTGAACGTATGTATGTATGTATGAAGTATATACCAGCATTAATTTTTTACCAAGGTATACTTTTAATCACAATTAATGTAAATTGATTTTCTTTATTAGTAGACACATAAGTGTTGAATTCCTGAGATCTCTGTCTGTCTGTCTGGCAGACGCAGGTGTTTTTAACCAGCCATAATATGTATTGTACCTAGCACTCTCTCTGACAATTAGCAATTTTTTATTCCAGCCACTGGAATTAGAATTTTCTCAGCTGCCAATCTCGTTAGTGAACTAAATTGGTAGATTGTCTTTTCGTGTATTCCCATACATTCCACGCACCTATAGACAGGGCGATGAGACAGACTCACACAGAGAGAGAACGAATAAAGAGATAGGCTTCTGGGGTCAGAAAGAAGCTCTCATCCAGCTCATATGTAAAGACTCATTAGACAGACAACACTCACAGAGAGTTAGAGAGACAGACAGACAGACATCTAGGGCAGGAAAAATCAATCCCCTGTACAATAATTAATGCAGCTTCTGCTTCTATTCAGGTATTACATGCGAGTTGTCTCAGTTATTTTGGAAAACTGTAACCAGTTTTAGTTTCCATGGAGACAAACTGGCATGATCTCACCAAAGCAGAGGTGTCACTGCTACAGTTTCTACAATAGCGTCCTTTGTATTACATACATATATCTCTGTGCTATTGCATGGGGAAAACCTCACATAATATACTATTACATACTATTACGTACGTACGATATGTGGTACATAGCATTATGTGTATTTGGTGTCAGGTTAATTGCCTAGTGGAATTAAGGGGGTCCACAGTCTGTCGGGGAAGATAGTCCCGCAATGATATATGGTGTATATACGTACGTAGGTTATGTAATTATGTACATATTGTATTAAGGTGTGACTGTTATAATTGTTATTCATGAGAATTTGAATGTCTGGCGTGGATTTTCCGGTCTAGTTGAACAGAAACCATGTGATGACGACCAGTGTCCGGTTTAACCACCTGAAACATGACCTTGAGCCTTGAATAGTATTATCTGGGTCGTGAATATCATTATCTGGGACAGGGATATCCTCCAGTCCAGAACGAGCACCATCCTGTGTAGAAATCTCTCCCAAAAATATTAGAATTATTCCTCAGTCATGTGAGACTCCCCTACACAGAACCTACTGTATATGTGTGTACAAATTTCCCACAGTTGAATAATATCACTGATGCTCTACAAACAACCCTTGAGAAACACTTCCTTTTTAGGTCCCAGTATTGTTATTTGCTGAGCAATGATGGCATGCAGTGTTAATTTATTGTTAAATAGATGATCTTCCATCGGAAGAATGCTCATGTAAACCTTTGAGGGGCAATTGCATCACCCTCCCTTATCCTTTCTGTGTATGTTATCTATATATCCTTTTTGAATTCACTGGGTTAGTAAAGTCCCACACTTGAAGCCAGGTCATTTGAAGCCAGGTCATTCATCATTTTAGTGGGTTTGCTAAATGTATAGTGCACTATGATGATGTGTGTGTGTGTGTGTGAATCACACATATTGATTTACAGGCTTCATAATATTGTATTTGCTCACTATAGCAGAGGGGAAGGAAGAAGCCCGGTGCGAGAAGGCGTGAGCTCTGCGGGTCCCAATCTGGAAATGAGATCTTCTACAAAGCCCCGAAAGGTGTGAGCAGGAGAGGAAGGGAACGTGGTGGTTTTCGCAGTCCCACGGAGAGGAAAATTAGAGGAAATTCTAGTCTGAATACAAGAAGAGGCGCCTCGCAAACTGCCAAGATCAGAGGAAATGAGGCTAAAGAGGCAAGTTAATTCATCATCCTTTTTCCTTACCCACTTCCTACCCGGGACAATATCTCGTGTTAATACACTATCTCCTATTCCCAGTAGCACTAAAATACCCACTTTCATACTACCTACAGTAAATACTTTATTACTACCTAACACTACATACTTTAATACTACCTAAAACTACATACTTTACTACTATGTACAATGCCACACTAATTTGTAACACTAATGATAATAAAAGTGTGTGTTCATCATTCTTTTCCTGTTTACTATGAAATATAAATTTCCTGTTTTGTCTTCCTTTCTACCTTCCATCTCTCCATAAACTATGAACCACACTCATTCATTATTGTCTATGGATAGCTCCGCTCAAATTGGTCTTGAATTTCTCGCTTCAAAGAGGATTTTTTTTCCCGGCGGTTGTGTGGGCGATGGCCTGTTAACTTGTCTGACATTCCTACCAATGTATATAGCGATCCTAAGAGGATATGGTAGGTGTGTGTGTGTGAGAGAGCAGTGAGTGATGTTAGTGTATCAGTTTGCAGTGGATGTTGATGGTTTTTTACACCTTCAAGGGACTCCTCCTTCTTCTTGTCCACCTCACCATCTACGTAGCAATACCTCCATCCTCTTCTTACTTCTCTACGTTCTCGTGGCCGAGTTATGGAGGGGTCCCATCACCTGTGCCTACTAGGCCCACGAAGCCCAGGCATACCATAGTGTAATGGTGACCGCAAAACCACTTGGATGTTCCGTGCCTCATACAGGTCGATCGTTATTCTTTTCGATTTTTGAGTTTGTATTTTCTGTACAACTTGGCTCACCCTTGCTCCAAACCCATCCCCAGGCCCCCCTGTCTCTCAGTCTCTCAGTCTCCCTGTCTTTCTTTCATGTCTTGTTTGCCACACTCCGAGAGTTTAACATGACAATGTTGTTCACTCGGAGGGAAAGATTATCCATTCACCCGGTGTCCAGGGTTTCAGAGTCCAACTGCTCAATCCATTCAACTCCCCCTGGAATTAGTCTCGAATTCAACAATAGCCACTCACTCACCAGATCGGACAGAGAGAGTGCCTTAATTCTATTAGTGTCCTTTTCTGTCTTGTTGGTCGACGTACGACTCCCACCTCATCTTCTTTACCACTTGGGAATTTGGTAATCCTCCCCAAATAACTCCATATCACCACCAATAATGACATTTCACTCTAACTGTTCTTCGTCTAGAAATTTGCACACTATTCTTGCTCCACATACCTATGTGTATATATACATGTACTCAAGTCTTAGTGTATCAAGTGTTATTGCATCACCCCTGTGTTTAAGGCCGGCCTCCAAGAGTTTAGCCTCTATTGATATACCTTTTTTGTTCTGGGTTGGAGTGTATTGAGCCTATTTGCTATACACATTTTGTTTAATGAGTTTGAATCCCATCCAGGGCCGTTCTTTTCTTTGAAAAGGATTTTCTTAAGTGTAGTTGATTAATCGTTTGCTGTGCACTTGCCTCGTACGTATTGTTATTTCTACAGTCACTGATTAAGGTGTACGTACATGGGTATTACTTGTATTGGGTGAATATGTGTGAGTTTGAAGTTAACTTTTGAAGAATTGTTCAAATTCATTTCATTTCATTTCACATGTTGAAAAATTTGCTCCGCTCTGCAACGGTCCATCAAGAGTTTTGTACTCCATCCTCTTCTCTGCCTCTCTGCCTCACACACTCACCACCTTCTCTCTCTTTCTCTCTCCCCGTCTTCTCATCCTCTCCCGTGTGTTCAGCTCATTTTACCGGAAGTGAGACAAAATGGAAATTAGTCTGACATTTTGTTTAGTGCACTCTGCTCCTTTGTATCCACCTAAGGGAGGTGGGGGGGAAAGGGTCATCCGGAAAGGTCGGCCTGTTCCGAGTAAATGGTCTAACTGTAAGTATTCTTGTTTAAGGAGGAAGGGATGGTTGGTATAACAGGGTATGTACATAACTCTAGGTAGTAAAGTGTATCCAGGTAGTGTTTGTATTGTGGAGCTCTGAGGAAATTTCTAGCGAAATCTATTTTATAGTTTAGGTGCTCATATTTCCAGTTCTACACATATGTATTTTCACCCCTGATGGTTAACACACCTCAATAGTTCACACAGAGACTGCTCTAGTGTTAACCATTTCGTAAACAAACATTCCTTGTGGTCGGTGAGTTTTGTGGTGGGTTAACATATTATTATACACATACACATACTATTTTACTTCTGTGGTCAGCAATGTTTATGTTAGTGGATTTTTGTTGTTACTTTGTCTTTCATGTCCCCTCTATACCAACTGGGTTCCAAACCTAAACACTCTCTCCACAGCCTCTTGTGTCACAATTTGTTTGTGTTCTGGCCGACAGAGGGATTTTCCTATTCAAATACTCATACACAAAGAGAGCAAGAGAATCCTTTAGAGTCTTTGAATGATTGGGGAGAAAGGAGTCTCATCTGGATGCTAAACTTGTCCCTGCTCTGAAAGTTGTAGTGCACATGGAATTTCTCTCTGCCTATGCATACCCCATATTGTATTATGGCCAGGCAAGAAAGGCTAACAGTTGCTGACTCTCTCACACTTGTGATTAACATTTAAGAGACACAGAACATTGAAGTGGTTATCTATATCACCATTGTATTAAGGTGTGCCTGAGCTTCATGGGCATAGTAGGCACAGGTGGCGGGAGAGCCAGAGAGGTTTGGTCACATTCATTTTCCTCTCCTCTTCCTCCCTGACCTTCCAGACTTTCCTTCCTCTTCTCTACAAAACTAGCCATTACATCTATGAATATCATTATTTAGACACCACATATTATATGCTTCATTTATACATAGTATAATATAAGTAGTATGTCTGAAGGAACTAATAGATGAGTGTACGTATGTACATACCTAAACAGAGGATATTCATATGTATGTGGTGTTTAAGGGTTAAAAATATTCTATATTTTTCCTTAATCGTACTATAGTGGGTACTTCTCTTACATCACAGAGTCTAAATCACACCATTCTCTATCGTATGTAAAATAATAATGTGAAATGAAAGGACGAATAAGTGCACATCTAATATAGTACGTAGTGTTCGCTGTATAATAATACGTAAGTATTGTCTTTTTTCAGCTGTTCCATTCTTCTCAGAGACCTATTAGTAGCTCGAACCTAACGTAAAAGGCAGGACCGTGGCCCAAATTACACAAAGGAGAGAACATTTGCAATATTATTCCATCCTCTACGTTGTATTATTCTCCATACATTTGTTTTAACATGTCCCTCAAAGAGCTCCATTCATGTACATGTGTGTGTTATAAGCATTACATGCATTCATTCGCTGTCTGTTCTGGGGCTACATGTCTTTCAAGAAACAGTAGAATGTTATAGTATGCCTTGAAAAGAGCTGACTTTGATGGTTTTTGAATCATTTTGAGCTGTACATGTGCACCCTCATCTCTTTGATTCATTTATACACAAATGAATGGAGTAC
>JAODVQ020381772.1:0-11286 GCA_025400075.2 Phenganax stokvisi | reverse complement strand
GCCTGATCACAAAAAATTTTTTTCGCCTGATCACAAAAAATTTTCGTCGCCTGATCACAAAAATATTTTCATTCTTGATCTCAAAAATTTTCATCGCCTGATCACAAAAAAATTTTCGTGGCCTGATCACCAGAAAGTTAGCTCGCCTTAACACATAAAATTTTCGTATCCTGATCAAAAAAAGTCTTTGTCGCCTGATCACAAATAAATTTCTTCGCCTGCTCACAAAAAATTTTCGTTGCATGATCACGAAAAATTTTCGTTTTCGGATTACAAAAAATTTTAATTGTCTGATCACAAAAAATTTCGTCGCCTATTCACTAAAAATTTTCATTGCCTTATGACAAAAAAATTTTCGAGGCCTGATCACCAGAAATTTAGCTCGCCTTAACATTTAAAATTTTCGTATCCTGCTCACAAAAAATCTTTTTCGCCTGATCACAAAAAAATTTTCGTCGCGTGATCCAAAGAAATTTAGCTCGCCTTATCACATAAAATTCTCGTATCCTGATCACAAAAATCTTTATCACCTGATCACAAAAAATTTTTTGTCGCTTGATCACAAAAAATTTTCCTGGCTTGATCACAAAAAATTTTTGCCACGTTATCACAAAAAAGTTTCGTATCCTGATAAAAAAAATCTTTGTCGCCTGATCACAAAAAATTTCGTCGCCTGATCACAAAAAATTTTCATCGCCTATTCACAAAAAATTTTCGAGGCCTGATCTCCAAAAATTTAGCTCGCCTTAACACTTAAAATTTTCGTATCCTTCTCACAAAAAATCTTCGTCGCCTGATCACAAAAAAATTTTCGTCGCCTGATCACAAGAAATTTAGTTCGCCTTATCACATAAAATTTTCGTATCTTGATCACAAAAAAATCTTCGTTGCCTGATCTCGAATAAATTTCGTTGCCTGCTCACAAAAAATTTTTCTCACCTGATCACAAAAAATTTAATTGCCTGATGACAAAAATTTTTCATGCCTGATCACAAAAAGCTTTTACGCCTGCTCACAAAAAATTTTTGAGGCATGATCATAACAAGTTTTTGTCGCATGATCACAAAAAATTTTTCATTCGTGATCAAAAAAATTTTCGTTGCCTGATCACAAAAAATTTCGTCACCTGTTCACAAAAGATTTTCGTCGCCTGATCACAAAAAATTTTTCATTCTTGATCTCAAAAATTTTTATCGCCTGATCACAAAAAATTTTTCGTCGCCTGATCACAAAAAATTTTCCTATCCTGATCACAAAAAATTTTTGTCGCCTGATCAGAAAATATTTTCGTTGCCTGCTCACAAAATCATATTTTTTCTCCCTATCACAAAAAATTTTTGTATCCTGATAAAAAAAATCTTCGTCCTCAAGTCACAAAAAATTTTTCTGGCCTGATCACAAAAAATTTTTGTCGCCTTATCACAAAAAATTTTAGTGTCCGCATTACAAAAACTTTTTCAATCTTGATCACAAAAAATTTTCCTTTCCTTATCACAAAAAATTTTCGTTGTCGGATTACAAAAAATTTTCAATCCCTGATAGCAAAAAATTTCGTCACCTGATCACAAATAATTTTGGTTGCCTGATCACAAAAAATTTTTCATTCCTGATCTCAAAAATTTTCATCGCCTGATCACAAAAAATTTTTGTCGCCTAATCACAAGAAATTTAGCTCGCCTTATCGCACAAAATTTTCGTATCCTGATCACAAAAAAATTTTCGTCGCCTAATCACAAGAAATTTAATTCGCCTTATCACATAAAATTTTCGTATTCTGTTCACAAAAAATCTTCGTCGCCTGATCACAAGAAAATTAGCTCGCCTTACTACATAAAATTTTCGTATCCTGATAACAAAAAATCTTCGTCCCCTGATCACAAAAAATTTTTCGACGCCTGATCACAAAAACTTTAGCTCGCTATATCACATAAAATTCTCGTATCTTTATCACAAAAAATCTTCGTCACCTGATCACCAAAAAATTTTCGTCGCCTTATCACACAAAATTTTCATGGCCTGATCACAAAAAATTTTTGTTGCCTTATCACAAATAATTTTCGTATCATGATCACAAAAAATCTTCGTCGCCTGATGAGAAAAAAAATTCGTCGCCTCCTCACAAAAAATTTTTCTTGCTATATAACAAAAAATTTTCGTATCGTGATCACAAAAAATTTTTCAAACTTAAACACAAAAAATTTTCGTGGCCTGATCACAAAAAATTTTCGTTGCCTGATCTCAAAAAATTTTCCTGGCCTGATCACCAAAAATTTTTGTCACCTTATCACAAAAATTTTCGTATCCTGATCACAAAAATTTTCGTCGCCTGATCACACAAAAATTTCGTTGCCTGCTCATAAAAAATTTTTGTCGCCCTATCACAAGAAATTTTTCGTATCCTGATCACATAAAATTTTCGTCACCTGATCACCAAAAAATTTTCATCGCCTGATCACAAAAAATTTTTCATTCCTGATCTCAAAAATTATCAGCGCCTGCTCACAAAAAATTTTCCTTTCTTTATCACAAAAAAGTTTCGTTGTCGGATTACAAAAAATTTTTAATCCCTGATAGCAAAAAATTTCGTCACCTGATCACAAAAGATTTTGGTCGCCTGATCACAAAAAATCTTTCATTCCCGATCTAAAAAATTTTCATCACCTGATCACAAAAAATTTTAGTCGCCTAGTCACAAGAAATTTAGCTCCGCTTATCACATAAATATTTCGTATCCTGATCAAAAAAAAATCTTCGTTGCCTGATCACAAAAAAATTTTCGTCGCCTGATCACAACAAATTTAGCTCGTCTTATCACATAAAATTTTCGTGTCCTGTTCACAGAAAAATCTTCGTTGCCTGCTCACAAGAAAATTAGCTCGCTTCACCACATAAAATTTTCGTATCCTGATCACAAAATATATTCGTCCCCTGATCACAAAAAATTTTCGTGGCCTGATAACAATAAACTTAGCTCGCCTTATCACATAAAACCTTGGTATCCTGATCACAAAAAAATTTTCTTCGGCTGATCACAAAAAATTTAGCACGTTTATCACATAAAACTCACATATCCTGATCACAAAAAATCTTCGTCGTATGATCACAAGAAATTTAGCTCGCCTTCTCGCATAAAATTTTCGTATCCTGATAACAAAAAATCTTCGTCCCCTGATCAAAAAAATTTTTTCTTGCCTGATCACAAAAAAATTTCCTGGCTTGATCACAAAAAATTTTTGTCGCCTTATCACAAAAACTTTCCGTGTCTTGATCATAAAAAATTTTCGTCGCCGGATCGAAAAAAAATTTTGTTGCCTGATAACAAAAAATTTTCGTTGCTTGATCACAAAATATTTTTGCTGCCTGATCACAAGAAATTTTTGTCGTCGGATTACAATAAATTTTTGTTGCCTGATCACAAAAATTTTCGTCGCCTGTTTTAAAAAAAGTTTCACTGCCTGCTCACAAAAAACTATCGTGGCCTGATCACAAAAAATATTTGTCGCCTGCTCACAAAAAATTTTTTTTGCCTGACAACAAAAAATTTTCACTTCCGGCTCACAAAAAAATGTCATCACCTGATCACAAAAGATTTTCGTAGACTGATCACAAAAAATTTGTCATTCCTGTTCTCAAAAGTTTTCATCGCCTGATCACAAAAAAATTTTCATTGCCTGATCACAAGAGATTTAACTCGCCTTATCACATAAAATTTTCGTATCCTGATCACAAAAAATCTTCGTCCTCGGATCACAAAAAATTTTTTGTCGCCTGATCACAAAAAATTTTCCTTGCCTGCTTACGAAAAATTTTTGTCGCGTCATCACAAAAAGTTTTCGTATCCTGATCACAAAAAATCTTTCTCGTCTGATCACAGAAAAATTTTGTTGCCTGATCACAAAAAATTTACGTTGCTTGATCACAAAATATTTTCGTTGCCTGATCACAAGAAATTTTGGTTGTCGGATTACGAAAAATTTTCGTTGCCTGATCACAAAAAATTTTCGTTGCCTGATCACAAAAAATTTTCGTTGCCTGATCACAAAATATTTTCGTTGCCTGATCACAATAAATTTTGGTTGTCGGATTACAAAAAAATTTTTTTGCCTGATCACAAAAAATTTTCACCGCCTGCTCACAAAAAATTATCTTGGCCTGATCATAAAAAATTTTCGTTGCCTTATCACAAGAAATTCAGCTCGCCTTATCAAATAAAATTCTCGTATCCTGATCACAAAAAATCTTCATCGCCTGATCACAAAAATATTTTCGTGGCCCGATGGCAAGAAATTTAGCTCTCTTTATCACGAAAAATTTTTGTATCTTTATCACACAAAATCTTCTTCGCCTGATCAAGTAAAAATTTTCGTCGCCTGCTCACAAAAAATTTTCCTGGCATGTTCACAAAAATTTTTGTCGCCAGATCACAAAAATTTTTCGTTGCCCGATCACAAAAAATTTTTCTTGCCTTATCACAAAAAACTTCACCGCCTTCTCACAAAAAAATTTTGTGGCCTGATCATAAAAAATTTTCTTTGCTTATCACAAAAAATTTTTATGCCTTATCACATAAAATTTTCGTATCCTGATCACAAAAAAATCTTTGTCGCCTGATCACAAAAAAATTTCGTTGCCTGCTCACAAAAAATTTTCGTAGCCTGATCACAAAAAATTTTTGTTGCCTGATAACAAAAATTTTTTCTTTGCCTGATTTCAAAAATATTTCTTTGCCTTATCAAAAAAAATTTCGTCGCCTAATCACAAAAAATTTTTCATTCCTGATCTCAAAAATTTTCCTGGCCTGATCACCAAAAATTTTTGTCACCTTATCACAAAAATTTTCGTATCCTGATCACAAAAATTTTCGTCGCCTGATCACACAAAAATTTCGTTGCCTGCTCATAAAAAATTTTTGTCGCCCTATCACAAAATATTTTTCGTATCCTGATCACAAAAAATCTTTGTCGCCTGATCACCAAAAAAATTTCGTCGACTGATCACAACAAATTTAGCTCGCCTTATCACATAAAAATTTCGTGTCCTGATCACAAAAAAATTTTCGTCCATATATCACGAGAAATTTAGCTTGCCTTATCAAATAAAATTTTCGTATCTTGATCACAAAAAATCTTTGTTGACTGATAACAAAAATATTTCCAATCTTGATCACAAAAAATTTTCGTGGCCTGATCACAAAAAATTTTCGTTGCTTGATCACCAAATATTTTCGTAGCCTGATCAGAAAAAATTTTCGTATCCTGATTACAAAAAATCTTTGTCGTCTGATCACAAAAAAATTTCGTCGCCTGTTCACAAAAAATTTTTGTGCCTGATCACATAAAATTTTTGTATCCTGCTCACCAAAAATCATTGTCGCTGGTCACAAAATAATTTTTTGTTGCCCGATTACAAAAAAATTACCTCGCCTTATCACAAAAAATTTTCGTATCCTGATCACAAAAAATCTTCGTTGCATGATCACAAAAAATTTTTCAATCTTGATCACGAAAATTTTCGTGGCCTGATCACTAAAAATTTTGTTGCCTGATCACCAAAAATTCTCGTCGCCTGATCACAAAAAATTTTTGTATCCTGATCACAAAAAATCTTCGTCGCCTGATCACAAATAAATTTCGTTGCCTGCTCACAAAAAATCTTCGTCGCCTCATCACAAAAAAAATATTTCATTCGTGATCCCAAAAATTTCGTCCCATGATCACAAAATATTTAGCTCGCCTTCTCACATAAAATATTCGTACCCTGATCGCTAAAAATCTTCTTCGCCTGATCATAAAAAAAATTTTGTCGCCTCATCACAAGAAATTTACCTCGCATTATCACATAAAATTTTCGTATCTTGATCAAAAAAAATTTCGTTGCCTGCTCACAAAAAATTCTCGATGCTGATCACAAGAAATTTTCGTTGCTTGATGACAAAAAATTTTTTTTGCTTGATTACAAAAACTTTTCGTTGCCTGATCACAAAAAAATGTCGCCACCTGATCACAAAAGATTTTTGTCATCTTATCGCAAAAAATTTTTCATTCTTGATCTCAAAAACTTTCATCGCCTGCTCACAAAAATTTTTTGACGCCCGATCACAAAAAATTTTTGTCGCCTGCTCACGGAAAATTTTCGTTGCATGATCACAAAAAATTTTCGTTCCAGATCGCAAAAAATTTTCCTGGCCTGATAAAAAAAAATTTTAGTTCCTGATTACAAAAAATTTTCGTCACCTGATCACAAAAAATTTTGGTTGTCTGATTACAAAAAATTTTTGTCGCCTGAATAACAAGAATTTTCCTGGCCTGATCACACGCAATTTTTGTCGCCTAATCACAAAAAAATTTTGTTGCCAGATCTCAAAAATTTTCACTGCCTGGTCACAAAAAATTTTCTCGGCTTGATAAAAAAAAATTTTGTCGCCTGATCACAAAAAATTTTCCTGGCCTGATCACAAAAAAATTTTGTCGCCTGATCACTAAAATACATCGTTCCTGATCACAAAAAATTTTCTCGGCTTGATCACAATAAATTTTGTCGCCTGATCACAAGAAATTTTGCTGGCCTGATGACACAAAATTTTTGTCGCCTGATCACAATAAAATTTCGTTGCCTGTACTCAAAAATTTTCATTGTATAATCACAAAAAATTTTTTTGGCTTGATCACAAAAAATTTTGTCGCCTGATAAAAAAAAATTTTCTCGGCCTAATCACAAAAAATTTTCATCGCCTGATCACGAAAAAAATTTCGTTGCCTGATTCCAAGATTTTATTGCCTGATCACAAAAAATTTTTTTGGCCTGATCACAAAAAAATTTTATCGCCTGATCACTAAAAATTTTTGTTCCTGATTCCAAAAAATTTTCGTCGCCTGATCACCAAAAAATTTTCCTGGCTTGATCACGAAAAATTTTAGTCGCCTGATCACAAGAAATTTTCGCTGCCCCAATCACAAAAAATTTTCCTCGCCTGATCACAAAAAATTTTCTCAGCTTGATCACAAAAAATTTTTTCGCCTGATCAGCAAAAATTTTCGTTCCTGATAACAAAAAATTTTCGTCGCCTGATCACAAAAAATTTTTGTCGCCTGATCAGAAAAAATTTTCGTACAAGATCGCGAAAAATTTTCCTGGCCTGATCAGAAAAAAATTTCGTTCCTGATTACAAAAAATTTTCGTCACCTGATCACAAAAAATTTTCGTCACCTGATCACGAAAAATCTTCCTGGCCTGATTACAAAAACTTTTCGTCGCCTGATAACAAAAAAATTTTCTTTCCCGATCGCAAAAAATTTTCCTGGCTTGATCAGAAAAACTTTTCGTTCCTGATTACAAAAAATTTTCGTCACCTGATCACAAAACTTTTCGTCACCTGCTCACAAAAAATTTTCCTGGCCTGATCACAAAAAATTTTTGTCGCCTGATCACAAAAAATTTTCGTTGCCTTGGTCACAAACAATTTTTCTTGCCTGATCACAAAAAATTTTCACCGCCTGCTCACATAAATTTTTCGTGGCCTGATCATAAAAAATTTTTCCTGGCCTGATCACAAAAAATTTTCGTCGGCTGATAACAAAAAATTTTCGTTCTCGATTGCAAAAAAATTTTTTGGCTTGATCAGAAAAAATTTTTGTTCCTGATTACAAAAAATTTTCGTCACCTGATTACAAAAACTTTTCGTCACCTGATCACAAAAATTTTCCTGGCCTGATCAAAAAAATTTTTGTCGCCTGATCACAAAAAAATTTTGTTGCCTGCTCACAAAAAATTTTTGTGGCCTGATCACAAAAAATTTTCGTTGCCTGATGACAAAAAAATTTTCCTTGCTTGATTACAATGACTTTTTGTTGCATAATCGCAAAAAATGTCATCACCTGATCACAAAAAATTTTGGTCGCCTGATCA
The DNA here is from genome assembly GCA_025400075.2 of Phenganax stokvisi. NCBI lineage: Eukaryota > Metazoa > Cnidaria > Anthozoa > Malacalcyonacea > Clavulariidae > Phenganax > Phenganax stokvisi. The sequence continues at coordinate 3,381 of JAODVQ020381772.1, read as the reverse complement.
CAAGAAATTTAGCTTTCCATATCACATAAAATTTTCGTATGCTGATCACAAAAAATCTTCGCTGTCTGATCAAAAATAATTTTCCTGGCCTGATAAAAAAAAAATTTCTTCCCTGATCACAAAAAATTTTCACCGCCTGCTCGCAAAAAAGTTTTGTGGCCTGATCATAAAAACTTTTCGTAGACTGATCACAAAAAGTATTTGTTGCCTGCTGACAAAAATTTTTTCTTTCCCTGATTTCAAAAATATTTCGTCGCCTGATCACAAAAAATTTTTCATACCTGATCTCAAAAATTTTTATCGCCTGATCACCAAAAAATTTTCGTCGCCTGATCACACGAAATTTTGCTCGTCTTATCACATAAAATTTTCGTATCCTTATCACAAAAAAACTTCGTCGCCTGATCACAAAAAAATTTCGTCGCCTGATCACAAAAAATTTTTGTTGCCTCATCGTAAAAAATTTTCGTTGCCTGATCACAAAGTATTTTTGTTGCCTGATCACAAGAAATTTTTGTTGTCAGATTACAAAAAATTTTCGTTGCCTTATTGCAAAATATTTTCTCGCCTGATGACAAAAAATTTTCACTGCCTGCTCACAAAAAATTATCGTGGCCTGATCATAAAAAATTGTCTTCGCCTCATCACAAAAAATTCAGCTTGCCTTATCACATAAAATTTTCGTAGCCTGATCACAAAAAAATTTCGTCGCCTGATCAGAAAAAATTTTGCTCGCCTTATCACAAAAAATTTTCGTACCCTGATCACAAAAAAACTTTGTCGCTTGATCACAAAAAAATTTCGTCGCCTGATCACAAAAAATTTTGGTTGCCTGATCGTAAAAAATTTTTGTTGCCTGATCACAAAATATTTTTGTTGCCTGATCACAAGAAATTTTCACTGCCTGCTCACAAAAAATTATCTAGGCCTGATCATAAAAAATTTTCGTCGCCTGATCACAAAAAATTCAGCTTGCCTTATCACATAAAATTTTTGTAGCCGGATCACAAAAAATCTTCATCGCCTGATCACAAAAAAATTTTCCTGGCCCTAAAGCAAGACATTTAGCTCTTATTATCACAAAAAATTTTCGTATTCTGATCACAAAAAATCTTCGTCGCCTGATCACCTTAAAATTTTCATCGCCTGCTCTCAAAAAATTTTCCTGGCATGATCAAAAAAAATTTTTGTCGCCTGTTCACAAAAAATTTTCATTGCCTGATCACAAAAAGTTTTTTTTCCTTGATCACCAAAAATTTTCACCGCCTGCTCACAAAAACTTTTTGTGGCCTGATCAAAAAAAATTTTCCTGGTCTGATCACAAAAATTTTTTTTGCCTGACCACAAAATATTTTCACTGCCTGCTCACAAAAAAGTTTCGTGGCCGGATCATAAAAAATTTTTGTCGCCTGATCACAAAAAAATTTTCATTGCTCATCAAAAAAAATTTTTGTTGCCTGACCACAAAAAATTTTCACTGTCTGCTCACAAAAAATTTTTGCGGAATGATCAAAAAAAATTTTCATCGCTTGATCACAAAAAATTTTGCACGCCTTATCACATAAAATTTTCGTATCCTGATCACAAAAAAATCTTCGTCGACTGATCACAAAAAAATTTCGTTGCCTCCTCACAAAAAATCTTCGTCGCCTGATCAAAAAAAATTTTCCAGGCGTGATCAAAAAAAATTTTTTTTGCCCGACCACAAAAAATTTTCACGGCCTGCTTGCAAAAAAGTTTCGTAGCCTGATCATAAAACATTTTCGTTGCCTGATCACAAAAAAATTATCATTCTAATCAAAAAAAATTTTTAATGCCTGACCACAAAAAATTTTCACCGCCTGCTCACAAAAAATTTTCGCGGCCTGATCATAAAAAATTTTCGTCGCCTGATCACAAAAAATTTTGCTCGCCTCATCACATAAAATTTTCGTATCCTGATCACAAAAAAATCTTTGTTGCCTGATCACCAAAAAATTTCGTTGCCTGCTCACAAAAAATTTTCCTTGCCTGATTTCAAAAATTTTTTGTCGCCTTATAAAAAAAAAATTTCGTCACCAGATCACAAAAGATTTTCGTCGTCTGATCACAAAAAATTTTTCATTCCTGATCTCAAAAATTTTCATCGCCTGATCACCAAAAAATTTTCGTCTCCTGATGATCACAAGAAATTTTGCTGGCCTTATCACATAAAATTTTCGTATCCTGATCACAAAAAAATCTTCGTCGCCTGATCACAAAAAATTTCTGTCGCCTGATCACAAAAAATTTTTTTTGCCTGATCACAAGAAATTTTTACCGCCTGCTCACAAAAAATTTTCGTGGCCTAATCATAAAAATTTTCGTTTCCTGATCACGAAAAATTTTTGTTGCCTTATCACATAAAATTTTCGTATCCTGATCACAAAAAAATCTTTGTCGCCTGATCACAAAAAAATTTCGTTGTCTGCTCACAATTAATTTTTGTAGCCTGATCACAAAAAATTTTTGTTGCCTGCTGACAAAAAATTTTCCTTGCCTGATTTCAAAAATCTTTCGTTGCCTTATCAAAAAATAATGTCGACACCTGATCACAAAAGATTTTCGTCGCCTGATCACCAAAAAATTTTTCATTCCTGATCTCAAAAATTTTTCTAGCCTGATCACAAAAAAATTTCGTCCCGATCTTCAAAATTTTCTTGGCCTGATCACAAAAAAATTTTGTCGCAAGATCACTAAAAATTTCCATTTCTGATTGCAAAAAATTTTTGTCGCCTGATCACATAAAATTTTCGTCGCCAGATCACAAAAAATTTTCCTGTCCTGATCACAAAAAACTTTCATCGCCTGATCACAAAAAGTTTTCGTTCCCGATCGAAAAAAATTTTCCGGGCCTGATCAGTAAAGATTTTCGTTCCTGATTACAAAAAATTTTCGACACCTGATCGCAAAAAATTTTCCTCGCCCTATCACAAAGAATTTTCCTGGCCTGATCACAAAAAATTTCGTCGCCTGATCATTAAAAATTTTCGTTCCTGACTACAAAAAAACTTTGTTGCCTCATCACGAAAAATTTTCGTGGCCTGATTACAAAATATTTTTCATCACCTGATCACAAAAAATTTTCGTGGCCTTATTAAAAAAATTTTTTTCACCTGATCACAAAAAATTTTTGTCGCCTGATCACTAAAAATTTTCATTCCTGATTAAAAAAAATTTTCGTCGCCTGATCACAAAGAAGTTTCGATGCTCGATCACAAAAAATTTTCCTGGCTTGATCACAAAAAAATTTTCGTTGCCTGATCATTAAAAATTTTCGTTCCTGATTGCAAAGAAATTATCGGTGCCACATCACAAAAAATTTTCGTCGCCTGATCACAAAAAATTTTTGTCACCTGATCA